>CAUYQV010078068.1:0-28793 GCA_963574575.1 Galagoides demidoff
CATCACAGCTCATAGCAACCTCCAACTCCTGGGCTCAAGCGAGTCTCCTGCCTCCGCCTCCCAAGTAGCTGGGACCACAGGCGCCCACCACAATGCCCGGCCATTTCTTGGTTGCAGCCATCATTGTTGTTTGGCGGGCCCGGGCTGGGGATTCAAACCCGCCACCTTAGATGTACGTGGCTGGCACCTTAGCCGATTGAGCCATAGGTGCCGAGCCTTGTGTGTGTGTATGTTTTATGGGCATGCATATATATAATATATGTATACTTGTGTGTACACACAGGTATGTATTATGTATATACAGGGTGTCTGTAAAGTTCATGTGCAATTAAAAATTGCATACTATTTAAAATTGCACATGAACTTTATGGCCACCCTATATAACACATGTGTACACACATAAATATAGAGAGAGAGTGAGAGAAAGGCAAATGTGGCAAAATGTTAAAAAAAAAAAAAAAGAAACAAAGAGAAAACTAGTCTATGGCCAGGTGTGATGGTTCACACCTGTAATCCTAGCACTGTGGGAGATGGAGGTGGGATGATTACTTGAGCTCAGGAGCTGGAGACCAGCCTGAGCAAAAGTGAGACCCTATCTCTACTAGAAATAGAAAAACTAGCCAGGCACCTGTAGTCTCAGTTACTCAGGAAACTGAGGCAAGAGGATTGCTTAAGCCCAGGAGTTTGAGGTTGCTGTGAGCTATGATGCCTCCACAGTACTCTATCCAGAGCAATAGAGTGAGACTGTTTCAAAAACAAACCAACTCATTAGCGATAACAACAAAACTGGTTCTAGTGAAGGAAATTTTAGTCCATTGTGTTATTTTTGCAACTTTTCTGTGGTTTAAAAATAACCTTTTTCAGGCTTGGCGCCCGTAGCACAGCGCTTGCGGCACCAACCTCATGCACTGAGGGTGGCAGGTTCGAACCCAGCCCGGGCTAGCTAATCAACTGCAACAAAGAAAAAATAGCCAGGCTCGGCGCCTTTGGCTCAAGTGGCTAAGGTGCCAGCCACGTACACCTAAGGTGGCGGGTTCGTATCCAGCTCAGGCCTGCCAAACAACAATGACAGCTGCAACCAAAAAACAGCCAGGCGTTGTGGCGGGCACCTGTAGTCCTAGCTACTTGGGAGGCAGAGGCAGGAGAATTGCTTGAACCCAGGAGTTGGAGGTTGCTGTGAGCTGTGATGCCATGACACTCTACCAAGGGTGACATGGTGAGATACTGTCTCGATAAAAAACCTTTTCAAATGAAAAGTTTGTTTAAAATAAAAATGGGTATCTCTAAATAGGATTTTTTCAAGGTACCAAAGTGTTATCCTGCAAATTACTTATTCCTTGTAAAAGGAAAAGCTGGCTCGGCGCCTATAGCTCAACCGGCTAAGGCGCCAGCCACATACACCTAAGGTGGCGGGTTCGAATCCCCAGCCCGGGCCCGCCAAACAACAATGATGGCTGCAACCAAAAAATAGCCAGGCGTTGTTGTGGTGGGCGCCTGTGATCCCAGCTACTTGGGAGGCTGAGGCAGGAGACTCGCTTGAGCCCAGGAGTTGGAGGTTGCTATGAGCTGTAATGCCAGGGCACTCTACCCAGGGGACAGCTTGAGGCTCTGCCTCAAAAAAAAAAAAATAAAATAAAATAAAAGGAAAAGCTTCTCTTTTTGGTGGAGCACTCTAATGGACATCACCTTTACTAAGGGTTCAAACTTTATACAGCTCCCAGCAGGACAACCTGGCGTAGTTTGCTACTGCAGTGATGTGATACAAAGCACACCAAGGCAACACCTCCAACTTGCCAGTTTGGAGGGTTTTGCCAATGATATTCAACCTGAAGGTAATCAAGCCTCTATTCTAGAGATAACTTTTAGGTTACAGAAAATACAAGGAAAAGAAACAACGAAGCAGATCCAGGATGGGGGCTACTGTACAAAATATCACGTCCCACAGTCTTCAGGAGGATGAAGACATGGACCAAACTGCCAACATCTGAACCAGTGATCAATGACCAGGTTGCACATCTCCTGATCTTGTAAATACAGCAGGATGTAAACAGCACCACCTATCTCTGAAGGGTTCTTGCCAAAAACACACACAAAAAAACCTGGATCCATCTAAGCTTCTTTTTAGATCTTCATTTACAAAAAACCACAAGACTGTATGAACATAGTAAACCACAAAACGAGAATGCAATTGGAAAACTCCAGAATGTGAGAATTCTATACAACAAAAGACCAGATTTCTCCAAAAAGTAAATGGCAAGGAGAAAATAGAAGAGGGACTATTTTAGACTAAAAGAGGCTTCAGAGATATATCAACTAAATGCCCGTGTGGAATTTGGATCTAGATTTGCAACAAACTAACTATAAAAAGGCATTTATGAAACCAATGGGGAAGAGCAAACGCTAACTAAATATGATATTAAGCAATCATTCTTATTTGTTTGGGCTTGATAATGGCATTATGGTTATATTAAATAAAAGAGAACTTGTAATGCAGTGATACACTGAAATATTTGTGAATAAAATGAGTTGATTCCTGAGACTGGCTTTAAAATAACATACTAAATGCAGATGGGGGCATGGCAATATAGCTAGAAAAAGATTCACCATATGTTGGTAATTGTTGGAACTGAGTGAAGGATGTGTGGATTTCATTATAGTATTTGTTCTCTCTTTTTTATAATAAGATTTTTAAATTTCTTTTTCTTTCTTCTCTCTCTTTCTTCTCTCAGCTCCCATGATAAGATCTTGCTCTGTCATCCATGAGCAAGATCCAGTCACAGAGAAAGAGAGAGAGAGAGAGAGAACAGCATGGAGTACAGCATAGATGATCACAGCTCGCTGCAGCCTCAAACTCCCAGGCTCAAGTGATCCTCCTGTCGCAGCCTCTCAAGTAGATAGAAGTGCACACCACCACACCCAGCTGAGTTTTTTTTTCAGAGATAGGATCTTCCTATGTTGTCCAGGCTGATCTCAAACTTCTAGCCTTAAGCCATCCTCCACTTTGCCCCCCCCCCGCCCCGCCCCAAAGTCCTGGGATTAGAGACTTGAGCCACTGCAATGAGATGTAATTTAAAAGGAAGTGTTGTGAAAAAAATAGTGGGGGAACTTGTCCAGACTAAAAGAGACTTATTGGCCAGGCACGGTGGGTTCAAACTTTATACAGCTAGAAGCAACTATCCTAGAACTCTCAAAGTCCCAGGCAGGAGGATGGCTTGAGCTCAGAAGTTCAAGACTAGCCAGGCTCGGCGCCTGTGGCTCAATCGGCTAAGGCGCCAGCCACGTACACCTAAGGTGGTGGATTCAAATCCCCAGCCCGGCCCGCCAAACAACAATGATGGCTACAACCAAGAAATGGCCGGGCGTTGTGGCGGGCACCTGTGGTCCCAGCTACTTGGGAGGCAGAGGCAGGAGACTCCCTTGAGCCCAGGAGTTGGAGGTTGCTATGAGCTGTGATGCCATGGCACTCTACCCAGGGGGATAGCTTGAGGCTCCGTCTCAAAAAAAAAAGACCAGCCTGAGCAAAAATGAGACCTTGTCTCTACCAAAAACAGGGAAAAAAATTTAGCCAGGCATTGCGGTGTGCACCTGCAGTCCCAGGTATGTGGGAGGATGAGGCAGGAGAATTGGTAGAGCCCATGAATTCAAGGTTGCATGTAGCTGATGACTCCAGTGCACTTTATCCAGGGTTACACAGTGAGACTGTGTCTTTAAATACATACATACATACATACTAAAATAAAATAGACTGGCTTAGCGCCTGTAGCTCAGTGGTTAGGACGTTAGCCACATGCACTGGGGCTAGTAGGTTTGAACTCGGTCTGGGCCTGCTAAACAACAATGACAATGACAACAACAAAAATAGTCAGGTGTTGTGGCGGGCACCTATAGTCCCAGCTATTTGGGAGGCTGAGAGAATCACTTTAGCCTAAAAGTTTAAGGTTGTTGTGAGCTGTGACGGCACGGCACTCTACTGAGGATGACATAGTGAGACTGTTTCAAATAAATAAATAAATAAATAAAATAGACTTATTAACCAAATGCCATATATTGCCTTAGATTGAATCTTGGTTCTGGGAGGAAAGCCATAAAAGACATACTTGAAACAACTGCAACAGTTTAAAAAGGGATTAAATTATACAACAGACTTATGGTAAAATTACTAGGTCTGGTAGTGCTGTTGTACTTACGTAGAAGAATGTTCTTATTCTTAAAAGATGCATACTACCATTTTCCTTTTAGAGAAAACTATTATGACACCCACAATTTATGTTCAAATGGTAAAGCCAAAAAAAAAAAAATGAGTGTAGTGTGCATAAAAGAGGGAGAAAAGGATGAAGAGAATAAATCTAAACATTTGTAACATTTGAATGATTCAGGTGGATGGAATACAGTAAGGACTTCTCCATCACTCTTTTCCCTAACTTGGGTTATTTTTCTTTGTAGCACCTATCACCACGTTATAATTAGTAACATTATATTCTCTATTCATTACTTTTTATTCTATCTCTTCCACCCCCACTAGAATGCTAGGAACACCAGGATGCTAGAAACTAGTCCACCTTGTTCACTAGTGCACTTCTAGCAGCTAGCACAGTATCCAGCACATAATAAATACTAGTTGGATGGATAAATAGATTTGCCATAGAGCTGGAACTTCTAGAAGAGCTCATCTATTCTAAATGCCACCATGCCTCTCTCTCTTCCATGAATCACCCTTCTCTTGCTCTGAACTTCCATAACATTTTCAACTTCTAGTATTCCATAATTTTGAGTCTCAAGAAAAGAGAGACCATCAAGCTTTACATGGTGATATAGCTGAGACAGGCCTTGAAATATGGGCAGGTTTATAAGAAAGGGATACCTAGGGATGTCCAGAAACCACACTTGCTCAAAGATTCACTCACTCAAATGCAGAGGAATCAGCTTGATTTCTCTCCCTCTCTCCCCCCTCATCCATCAAGAATGGCCACTTGAAAATGATCAACTCATGTCCATGTTACTTCCTGAATCTGTCATAAGCCCAACCCCCTTTTTGCATTTATAGATCCTTTACTGCAGCTCAGATCTTATCTTCTGTGCCTATCCCAGTGCTCCAAAATCCTCGTCTATCTTTCTAAAACCCACAGCAGACTCTGTCTCTCTCTGCTCAAAACTTCTTGGCTCTCTGCTGTCCACAGGAGAATGTATCCATTCTCCAGCCTGACATCCAAGCTCTCTGTGGTCTGGTTCCTGCCGATTACTTCTTCCTCACCCTTCATTCCAGCCCTAGACATAAAGCCCATGTTTCACGTTATGGCTCTAAATAACTAATGTTCTCCATAAGCAGAGTCAGAACCATGGTGGGATGAGAAGAAAACAAACATTTTTAATGAAAAAGAGATGTTTCTTTCCTTTTTTTCTTTTTTTCTGAGACAAAGTCTCAATCTGTCACCCAGATTAGAGTGCCATGGCCTCAGCCTAGGTTACAGCAACCTCAAACTCCTGGGCTCAAGCAATCCTTCTGCCTCAGCCTCCTGAATAGCTGGGACTACAGTACAGGCACCTACAACAATTCCCAGCTAATTTTTCTATTTTTAGTAGAGATAGGGTCTTACTCTGGCTCAGGCTGGTCTAGAACTCCTGAGCTCAAGGGATCCTCTTGCCTCTGCCTCTCACAGTGCTAGGATTGCGGGCTTCTTTCTTTTTCCTTTCTTCCTTTCTCTTTTTCTCTCTTTCTTTCTTTTAAGACAAGGTCTGGGCTCGGCACTTGTGGCTCAGGGGGCTAAGGCACCAGCCACATACACCTAAGATGGTGGGTTCGAATCCAGCCTGGGCCCGCCAAACAACGATGACGGCTGCAACCAAAAAATAGCCAGGCATTGTGGTGGGCACCTGTGGTCCCAGCTACTTGGGAGGCTGAGGCAGGAGACTCGCTTGAGCCCAGAAGTTGGAGGTTGCTATGAGCTGTGACGCCATGGCACTCCACCCCGGGGGACAGCTTGAGGCTCTGTCTCAAAAAAAAAAAAAAAAAAAGACAATGTCTGGCTATGCCGCTCAGGCTGGCCTTGAACCCCTGGCCTCATGCATCCTCCTAGCTCAGTGTCTAGAGTCCCGGAGACCATAAGCACACAACACACTACCACACCTGACTGGCTTTTTTCTTTTTAATAAGGCATTGTCATTCCTTTTCCTTCCTGGCCATTTAACATTGGCTCTGGTTTTCCAAAAATAACCTTCTTTTCCCTTTCTCTTCTGTACTCTTGTTCTCCCTCCCCTCCTCCTTTCTATCTCTGCAACCCAACTCTCTTACTTGCCTCCCACTTCCTCAACTACATCTGCTTTGTGATTCTTAAAGCGCAGTAGGCAAGAATTACCCACAGTCCAAACTGAATGGAACCCACCTGCCTTTAGAACAATAGAATTTCAGGACCATGGAGAGTTGCACTCATATCCGCCTCTGTCTTAGATGCTTTATAAGGGCCTAACATATTTTGTTCTTCACTTGAGAATTTCCTCCTCACTCTTTCAGTATCAACTTAGATGTTACCTCTTCTTGGATGCCCTCCCTGCTTACTCCCACCCCCTATACTATGCAGCTACCTTGAGTTAACACACCTTCCCTTTTCTCAAGATACACCAGGCTGTCAGTCTATTCTACACTCATTCACTTTACAAATACTTTAGTGACTACTTTGTATAAGCAACTATTCTAGACCCCACAGATGCAAATATAAACATGTTTGAAGAGGTCCCTATGCTTTCGGAGTTTACATTCTTGTAGATGGAGACAAAAAAAAACAAATAAGATGACAATGGCAATAAGCACTAGGAAAAAAGTATGAACTGGGGGATGTGACGAATAGTACAGTGGGGGAAAGGCAACATTAGGTATCAAAGAGGAAAATGTGTGAGCCCTATGAGAAATCAGAGGGTAGAGACTTCCAAGCAGGGAGGAATAATGACTGTTAAAGTCCTGACATGAGGCAGAGATTAGCATTTTCAAGGAGAAGAATGAGGCCAGAGTGGCTAAAGTTATAAGCAATGCAGAGAGTGTTCATGAGTTAGAGATGAGGTCAGAGACCTGAGCAGTAGCCAAATCATAAAAGACCTTGCTGGCGAGAGTGAGGAGCTTGGTCATGTTGTAATTGCAGTGGGGATTTATTGTAGGGATTTCAGCCTATGTGAAAAGCTTTCATTGACATGTCATTGGAGGCTATTCTGTGATTAACTATATTTGGGCTTTTGTTTGAGGTTCATTTATGTCTTCACATCCAAGGACAGGGCCTGGTATGCAGGATGTCCCATGACTGAGTGAATTAGCAGATCACACTGAGGATCAGGGGTTAATATGGGGCACACATGGGCATGCCTCTTGTGGCCTGGAAAAAGAAAATCAATGTCACTCTAGCTTCCTCCCTAAGTCTCTTGCCAGCTACATCCGGTCATCATCTGGTTCTATTGATTCTTCTCTCTCCCATGGCTGTCCAATCACCTTTTCCTCACATCTCCAGCCAAACCACAGACCTCATCTTCTATTGCCTGGACCATGCCCCAGGCTTCTTCCCAGTTTGCCCATGTCTAGTCTCTCGCCCTTCAGTCTGTCCCCAACACAGGTCCCTAAGAGATGTTTAATGCCCAGTTTTGTCCTTATCACTCCCCTGCTCCAACCCTCACACCTCTTTCTCTAGAATCCAATGCCAATTCCACCAGTGACATGACCTATGGCAACTCCTGTCTGTCTCTGTCACTCTCACTGCCTTTGTTTCCTCATTGGGAACATGAGGTAGTTGGACCAGGTCATCACATTCCACAATCTGAGTATTACTATTCTTTCCATCCTTAACCTCTCCTATTAAATCTCCTTCTCTTGTGATTTGTAATGTTGGTGGGGTAGTGTACCGCCATGGGGAGGAGCCTGGGTTGGAACCGAACAACTTAACCCCTGACCACAACTATTTCCTCAGTGGTAAAATGGAGATATTAATGGTACCTGCCTTATAGGGAGAAGAAAAATAAATAGCTTCATATATGTAAAGTACTTACGACTGCCTGGACCACCCTGGCACTCAGTAAAGCTAGGTGTCATTACTGCTACTACTATTGCTGGTACTACTGTTACTACTAATTTATTTCAAACTATTACATGTTGAGTACTTACTCTTACAGCCCAGGTACTGGTTCAGACCCTCTTTCCATCTATTTTAGCCCACTACCAGTTTTGCATGGTTTATAAGGTAAGCATGGTTTTTACCTTTTTATTTTATTTTATTTATTTACTAATTTATTTATTAAATAAAGAGTCTCACTAGGTCACCCTTGGTATAGTGTCATGGCATCACAGCTCATAGCAACCACCAACTCTTGGGCATAAGAGATTCTCTTGCCTCAGTCTCCCAAGTAGCTGGGACTACATGCGTCCACCACAATACCCCACTGTTTTTTTGTTGCAGTTGTCATTGCTATTTAGCTGGCACAGGCTAAGTTTCAACCCACCAGCCTAGGGGTATGTGGCCAGAGATCTACCCACTGAGCTATGGGCGCTGCCCACTTTTACCTTTTAAAATGGTGAGAAAAAGAAAACCAAAAGAAAAACAATATTTCATGTACATGAAAATTACATTGAATTCAAATTCCAAGGTCCAGAAATAAAACATTCCTAGAATACAGATGCTCCCACTGGTTATACCCAACAGCTCTTGAAACAACAGCCAAGTTGTGTAAAGGCAGAATTGCATAGTTGTATCAGAGACCCTGTGTCTCGCGAAACCTAAAATATTTACCATCTGGCCCTAAGCAGAAGTTTGCTGACTGCTGACCAAGATCTGTCTTCTCACCACCTGCACAAAGGCTGGCTGTAGGTCACACACTGAGTCAGTGATAGTGGTAGGATTTGTACCTAGATCTTTCTAGGTTCATAACATGTGCCACTATCCTCCACAAGCTTGACAGCACATGACTGGATACTGTGGGGTCAAGTGCATAGGTCATAGTCTATGAAATGAGCTTAAGGCAGCAGATTCAATTTCTTCCAAATTACTCTGTTTTGTTACATCAGAGAGAGAGCTGACTTCCAGCCCTCCTGTATCATTACCGTCAGCCTGACCCTGGGCAGTCAGTTCCTGGTGCAGTGTTGATCTCAGCATGGGTTTTGGAATCACAATACCCTAGCTTCTCATTCCAGTTCCACAGACATTGACTAGCCGTGTTGTCTCTTACCGTGAGCAATGAAACTTTCCTTACCAAGTTTTGGGCGGGTTGAATAAAAATCCCTATGCTACCTACTTTTGCCCCACTTTTCTCTCTAGGCCACTATTTTTCCATCTGAAAATGATGAGACCTTTCTGCTCCAACACTCTGGGATCGTGATATTCTACATGTCTTATTTTAGCTCAGTGTCTGGCTCCACATGCCGTGATTCAAGTTTGCAGGGAGATTGCACCCTTGTTTCCCTGAAAAAGGTCTCATCAGGTTAGGTTAAAGGCATGGGGGAGGTTTAACCTGGAGGAAGCTGGATGAGGAGCAGGGAAGAGACTGGAGGAGGAGGGGATATTTGAAGATCCCGCTTCAATATTTGCACAGTCGACTGGAAGGAGGGAGCCAAGTGCAGGCCCCAGGGGACAGAATGGAGATGAGACATACAGTGGGGTTTGTTCATAAAATACCAACTGAATTACAAGGGCCTGATTTGAGTTTAATTAAATTATGTTGAATTAATTTGAATTGAATCGAAGAACAAAGTCCGAATCAGCTGGGGTTAGTTGAGCTGACTTGAAGGATTTAAATGTGTTTGAGCTGTGTTGATTTAGGTTGAGCTGAGCTAAGCTGGGTTGGGTTGGACTGAGCTGAAATGTGATAGACAGTAACATCCAGAAAAAAAACTCTGCCAGAACTCTGGACACTCAGGGCCTGTAGCACCAGTTTATGCTGGTATCTTGGGCAACTTACTACACAATTCTGGGCCTCAGTACCCCCATTTTATCATGCAGGTGCTAACAATAACTCCCAGTTGGAGAAGTTATGAGGTAAGTGTGAAATCACACATGCAAAAGTGCCTTGTACCTCAAAAGAGACAGAGAGTGAAAAAAAAAAAAAAACCCTGTAAACAAACATTGAACTCAAGCTAATGACATGCATAGTGATGTATTTAGGGTAAAGTGTCCTGATGTCTGAAACTTACTTTGAGATGCATCCGAAAAATAAGATGGACTGACAGGTGGTTATGAAATACAGACAGATGGACATATTCAGAGTAATGGAAGTCTAGTGATACATTAATGGTTGACTCTAAGTAGTGGGTACATGGGTGTTTGCTACAAAATTCTTTTGACTTCTCTGTTTATTTGAAAAAAATTAAATAAAATGTTACACATAGAAAATAAAGAGCTTTGTAAACTGTTAATTGCTAAAATATCAGAAGCAGTTAAAAATACAGCTTCTGGAGGCGAATTGCGTGAGTTTGATTCCCAGCTCTGCCTCTCACTAGTTGTATGGCCCTGAGCAAATGACTTCATCGCTCTCTGAGTGTTTGTTTCCATATCTGCAAAATGGGGCTATTAATAGTATTTACCTCATAGGGTGGTTGTATCAGAACAGAGCCTGGTACCTAATTAGCACCCAATAAGCATTTGCTATGATTTCTTCCTCTAAACAAAGTTGTGTTATGGACACTGATATCTCCATTTCACCGAGAAGGAAAGTAGGACTCAGAGAGGGTCTGCAATTCCTCCCAGGTCACACAGCAAGGAAGTGGCTAAGTGGAAGAGAGAGCACAGATTCTTGGAACTTGAAACAGTCCCCCAGACCATAAGTTCTTTCCTTGGGCTCACCCGATAGGATGAAGAAGATGCCAGAAACGAAGGCCAAGATGGTCCTCTGTGGGCGGATGTGGCCGATGTTGCTGATGACGAAGGCCGTGAATACAAGGAAGAGACTGACCATGGGGAAGGGGGTGGCTGTGCGCACTGTCTCTGGGGGAAGGGGACGGGGAGAAGCAGGAGGTGAGGGGGACTGTCCAGCACTACACTGACCCCATTCCCATGACCTCTCTGATTCCACCACCTCTTGCCTTTCGGTTTGGTTCCTCCCCTTTCCCACTAACTCGTCCCCTTTCTCAGATAATTCCACCGATGGCCCCACCCCTTCACTCAGGCCCCACCTCCTTGGATTGAGCCCCTCCCCTTCCTGCCGAATCCTCCCTACCACCCAGACCCGGCTGTTCCAAGCCGCTCATTTCTTCCCACTTCTCCATACCTAACCGCCTGCCTTCTCTCAAGCCTCCACTCTATCCCTTTCCACCCTATTCCCTGGTCCTGCCCTTTCTCCCAAGACTCGTGATGCCGTTTTGCTTCCTTGTTGCCTAGGCGCCCCCACATCCCCTCACTCAGAATATTCTCCGTGTTTTCCGTCACCAAGTTGATCTCCGGTTCAAGAAAATATTCCGAAGCCACACAGCGACCCTTCTCCCGACCTGAGGGGAACATAAAAAGGCCAGGCTGGATGAGAGGGTCCTAAGCTCTAGAGAGGCTTTCAGGGGCAGGCAGGATAGTGGGGGGGGGGGGAGAGACCGGGGAACAGGGATTCCAAGCCTAAGCTAAGGGGGCTGAGAAAGAGGTTGGCCAGGAGGTCTCAGCTCCTCTTGTGAGCTCTCTAGAGACCCCTGGATAGAGGAGGAGAGGGCTGGACCCTGGGCCCTAAGCAAAGAGAGGGCTGTGGACCAGACTCCTGGATCATTGGAGAGGACAGGGGTCTTGGTGGTCGCTGGAGGCATGAATTCTTTTTTTCTGAACTGAGATTACTGATTCTCAGGGAGGACTCCAGAGTTCCCCGGGGGTTTAGGGACCTGGAGTTTGTCAGAGCATAGTGCTTCTGGATCCAGGGAATAAAGAACTAGACTTTGGCACTCCTAGTATAAATTTGACCTTCCAGGAGAAAAACATGTTAAGTTTCTGGATTTCTGGAACCCAGGGAGTGTCTCTATGGATAAGGATGCTCTGGTCCCACCAAGACAAAAATAGTGGAATGGAGGGCAGGAAACTGCTTTACCTGCAAAGAAGCAGACACGCCAGAGGCCAGCGTGCAGGGCCATCTTCACCTCCGTGGTCTGGTTCTGTGGCAACACTGTGCCCTCCTCCATGTACAGCCAGTAGTCAGTGCTGACTGCGATGCCCACGAGCAGCAGGCCACATGCACCAAACACACTGCTCAGCAGGGTCAGGGCACGGCTGCTGCAGTGACTCATCCTCAGAGGCGGGGGGCGCCCTGTGGGGCCTGTGGGACCAGAGGCTACAATGGAAAGCCCTGATGGACTATCCAGAGTCCCAGCTCCATAGATCAACCCAGGATGCTGGACCCTTGCCAGGATACTCACTCCAAAAGCAAACTCTTTCACATTTGACCTCTGTGGGCTGACTCATGACCACAGGCCTGGACTCTGACTAGAGACACCAACTGTTGACCTTCAATCTCTGAAGTGGGCTTCCCACACCTGCCACCTATGCTTTGGCTCTGGATCCACATCCTCAACCCTGGGATAAGATTTCAGCGCAGACCCAGAAATTGAATCCTGATTCTAACCATATATCTAGACATAGGACCCAAATATCAGAAATTCTGATCTAGATTTTTAGTCCCAGAATCAGCCTCACTCAAATCCTCATATCCTCCTCTGAGATGCTAACCTTAGAAATCAGACCCCACCAGAACCCCTGACATAGAGCCTGGGCTGATGACTCAGAAACTATAAGGCTGATCAACAGCTTCAACTGTAGGACCTGGTAACCCTGACTCTGCCTGGATTGAAGCCCTCAGCTGCGAACACCAGACTCCAACAAGAATCTGTAACTTCAACTCTTATGCCAGGACCTAGACACCTGGAACCACGTTATTAGGTTTGGGCGTAGGATACTATACAACATGACCTGTCCAGAAACTCTAACCTTGCTACCCAAGCCAAGCTCCATGCTCTCACTTGGCACCCCGATACCTTGCCTTTGGACCCAGTCTCTGAACTGCAGCCAGAAATCCCCAAAGTGTGTCACTGACCAGGTATCATGAACCCTTACCCTGGCCTCAGACCCTTGACAGGCCTATCTAAGCCTTCTTGAGCAGAGGCTCCTCCCACCCCCCACCCAGTTCAGACTCTTGAACTTAGAACTTGACCCTTGCACCTAATTCTGATACCAAGAACTTGGCTTGTGATTTCTAACTTTGATCTTGTGCCTTGACCTCAATTTGACACCCCAATCCGAGATCACAACCCATGTTCAAGTTCCAGAACCCTAATTCCATCCTCCCTAGACAGGCACTTGAACTCAGACTGCTAGGACTCTTTCACAGGCTGCTGAAACCCTGAACATTGGGACCCAGAGACCTGGACCCAGGATCTTGACTAGAGACACCAGAGTATTAAAATCATGAGCTAGGATTCAACCTTACCCAGAATCCTAACGAGAGCACTGCAGTCAAACAATGAGCTCTCATCCTTCCCACTAATAATCAGTGCTCTGAACTAAAACTCCACTCAGAAATTCCAGGGCACCATCTCATGACCCCTAAACTTCCTACCAGAGATTCTGGACAAGGACTTTCAATCAAAGACCCTCTCCAACATTCAACATCAAACCTAGACCCCCAACACTGGACCCTCCAAGCAAGAGAACCCCAGTTCATAGCTGTGGTATATACCAAATTCTAATCGGCAACCCAGAGATTCCAACTAGGGAAAGCCTCAGTTCAAGGACCCTTATCTGGGGAGGTGCCTGTGGCTCAAGCGGTAGGGTGCCAGCCCCATATGCCAGAGGTGGCGGGTTCAAATGCTGCCCCAGACAAAAATTGCAACAACAACAACAAAGGACCCTTATCCAGAACCTCACATCCCCTCCTTAAGAACTTTACCCCAGCTGTACAATCCCATGATTTGGGGCACTGAACTTGTGATCCTCAGCACATTTCAACCAGAGATCTCTACATCCCCAAATACCAGTGGGAATGGCATTTTAACTATGAAATATAGGACCCCCTAAAACACTCCCCAATAATGCAATCAAGACAGGAGAACTCCACCTTTCTTTTTTTTTTTTTTTTTGAGACGGAGCCTCAAGCTATCCCCCTGGGTAGAGTGCCATGGCATCACAGCTCATAGCAACCTCCAACTCCTGGGCTCAAGCGAGTCTCCTTCCTCAACTCCACCTTTCTTAATCAGAATTCTTGTGCCCTTAAAACTCTGCCCCACCCCATGGAGGACCATGGAGTCTGAGACACTCGCAACCCCTATCCCAACCCCCATCTCTCCCACCCTGCACTCCCAGCATCCAGAGCATACATGCACACCCCTTTTTTCTGGAGGGCTCAGGGATACAGAGTCAGGCAACGATCCGGCGAGGTTTTCCTCCCATCCCCCGCCAGGTGGCTCCGGGCTTGACCTCCAGCAGCCAGCCCCTCTCTCAACCCTCTCAGCTCAACCCAGCCACCCTGACTGCTTTAGTCCCAGATAGCTGACCTCAGCTTCCCCCATTTGCCCCTCCAACTCCCAGCTGGGACCTTGCCCATTCTCACTGTTCTCACTTCCCCATTTAAAACCCCCTCCTTTCTTGCTCCAATTTCTCCTCACTCGAAAGGGCCCGCCCAGATCTCTTTCTCCAGCCTTTCCTCCTTTGGGACCCTCCCCCCAGGCCTGGAGCCTCCTTCTAGTCCTTCTTTATCCGAGCCGCCCCTGGATTCAGGCACCCGGATCCCCGAGGTCCCATTCTTCAAGTCCTCAGCCCAAACTCCATTTCCCTTCAGTCTCATGAGAGGCTGTAATTCTCTTTTTCTGGAGACCCCTTCCTAGATTCACCCTTCTCTTAACCCGCCGAGATCCTCCGCCTTCCTCAAGACCCCTGCCTGCACCCTCCTTAGGGCCAACTGTCTCGGAGGCTCACACATTAACAGTACAGTTTCCCCACTCTTGGGACCCTCGGACCCCGTCCTCCGGGATTGGCCAGGCCCAAATGTTCCTCCATTCACCATAGCCTCCCGAATTCCGGCATCCTGACCCGCCAGGATCTCACCCTTGGAGCCATTCGGGCTCCTTTTCGCCCCAACCCTGCTGGTGGACAGCTCCGGAGTCTCCCCCCTTTTGCTTCTAGGACCCTCCTCTCGCGCTCACCTCGCTCAGGGCTGGGCGGACGCTCCGGGCCGCGGGCCCCGCAGCCGCATGACCGGCCCCGCGGCTTCCCCCGGCCGCTACCGCCGCCACCGGGGTCGCCGGTGCCCGCGCCCCCCGCCCCCGCCCCGGAGCCCGGCGTCCCGGCCCCTCCCGACCTCCCACCCCCCACCCCCCGCGCCCGCGGCCTCACTCGGCGGTGGGAGCCGGGAGCAGAGACCGGCGGCCGCTCATTGGCTGCTGCGGAGGAGGGGAGGGGCGGAGAGGGAGGGGGAAAGATGCAGGGAGGGAGGGAGATGGGCCTTGAGGATGGGGGAGGCAGAGAGAGAGAGAGAGAGAGAATAGAAACAGAGGCAGAGAGCCTGAGAGGCGCAAAGGCACGAAGAGAGACAGGGCAGATAGTCACACGGAAACCCTGAGGCTGAGAAATTCAGAGACTCGCGTGTCTGCAGACTGCAGAAGACAGAGAGACAAAGAGAGAGAAAGGGAGAGATAAGACAGAGTTTAGGACCCCCCACCACCACACACACACCACCACCAGGTAGGCTCAGAGATTCTGAGGCCCTGAAGTGGAGAGGTCAGAGACCCAAAAAGAGACAGAAAAAGACAGAGACGCTCGGAGGCCTTGGGCTGAGAGATGCTGAGATGCAGAGACCTTGAGCTTGGAGAAGAGACAGAGGCAGAGAGAAGAGAGGAGAGAGAGAGAGAGACCCTGAGAAGGAGAGACAGCAGGGACAATCCTGGGGGGGGTCCCCTGATGAGAACTGGGGCTCTATCCAGGCCTTGGGTGGAGCCTGGGGTCTGGGCGGCTGGAGAAGCGGGAGGGGCGTCCCGGGCCGGGGTCCCCAGAGCAGCAGGCGGGCGCAGAGCTGAGCCGGGTCCTGCAGCCGCCGCGGAGCCGGGAGCCGGGCCAGCACCCCCCCCCCCCGCCGTGATGTCAGCGGGGCCACTCTTAAAGGGGCAGGCCGCCCGCCGAGGGTCGGAATGGGGGGCTGGGGCCGGGCCTTGCGGACACGGGAAAGGGGGTACCGTGGCAGCAATGGGAGAGACGGTGTGTGTGGGGGGGGCGGCACAGCATCCAGCTGGGTCGGGTCTGGCAACCCAGGGGCCTGCAGAGAAGATGAGACTCCGGAGCCGCGTGGGAGCCTGCAAAGCTTTGGGACTCAGTCCCCTCCAAACGCACAGGCAGAGGCACTCCACTCGACCAGCCGGCCGCTGCCAGGGGACTACGTTTCCCATCAGCCTTGGCGGCAAGGGTCGCACTAGGGGGAAGGGTCTGCGACGATGTCTACTGGGAAATGTAGTCTATTTGGACTGTCCCTTCCACTCCCCCGACTCTCAAGTGGGTCAGAGGAAGGAGGCTCGGGAGGCGCGGCTTCCTGCCTTCTCCTTCGCCACTGACTCTTGCGCTTAGGGGTTCTGGCTGATTGGGTTTCTCTGTCTTGGGGTCTTTTTCTCTGATCAAGACTCTGGTCTCTCAGTAGGAGGCCCGCCATTCCTCTCTCCTCTGGGGCTTCTTCCAGAGGAAGAGACTCCAGGCCTCGAAGGAGCCTGTGATGTGTGCCTAAGGTCTCTAGGGCATCTGTGCCCCGGTCTCTGACACTCTGTTATCTTTGGATACATCTTTCCACATGCATCTGCCCACTTGGGTCCTCTCTCTGGCTGTGTGTGTGACGCTATTTTCCTTTCTCTCTTGCTGTGGGTAGTGTCTGTCTCACTTTATGGGTCTCTGTGCTTTCCCTCCATCCCTGCACCCCCAACCTCTCTATGTGTTTGTTTCTATGTACAGTCCCACCTCCACACTCCCCTCATTCTCCAAGCTTACAAGAAAACATCCAAACACTTCAGCATCAGCATCCCAAATTTATTCTCCAGCAGCTGTGGCTGGGTGGGAGAGACTAAAGAGAGGGGAGAAGGAAGGAGAGGGGGGAGGAAGAGGGAGAGAAGAGATTCCCAGAAAATGGCAGGCACTGGAGAGGGGAGGGGATGGTTCCCAGCAAGACTGGAGCCATGCACCGGCAGGCGGGGTTAGGGATTAATATGAGTGGTGGTGGGTTTGGGATGGGGAAGTCCAGAACAAAAGCTAATTGGGAATAGTTGGGGAAAGAATCCTTCAAATATCCCAAGGATCCCCAGAGCATAGAAAGAGGGAGTACTGGAGGTTGGGGGCACAGCCTCCCACTTACTCTAGAACTGGAGTGAAGATGGAAGGGGCCTTGGAGGTTGAGGTTTGCTCTGGAATCTGAGTCTGGAAGAGCCAATCCCATGAGACTATTTCTGGGGTCAGGGGAGGCATAGAACTACCAAGAAGGAGTCTCAAATCCCATGGAGTTGGGATGGTGGTGGTGGTCTTTGAACCTGTTAGAGCGGAGTCCAGAATGCTAAGGTAGGGGAAGATATAGGGTTTGGCACAACAGAATCTAGAACATAGGACGGCTCCAGAAACTGTATGGAGTTTAGAATGCCAGGGACGCTTGGGAGGGGCATCTAGATACCATGAGGGCAGAGGCCAGAACGCTGAGATGCAGAATCTGGAATCCGGAAGGGGGTGGAGCAGGTGGCATGGCAGAGGGGATACTAGAGACACCTAGTGGTGGCAGGTGAGATTACATGACTGGCACAGGCACCGGGCTGGTGGGGCTGCGGGCATCCGGGTGCACGAAATCAGGGTTAACGTAGGTGAAGCCCTGGAAATCAGCCTGGTCTATGCTGGCCAGGACTAGGCGGTCCGGGGGTGTCAGCGCTGGCGCTGCACGTGTGAAAAATTTGTCGAAGTTCTCGCCACTTCGACCACACTGTGGGAAACAGGAGGAAAAGTTAAGAATCTCTGCCTGCTCCTTGGGTGTCCTCTATATCCCCCTGCACTCATCTTCTGTCTCTTGCAGGATTACTACAAATCCTTCCTTTGTGCGAGGGGAGTCTCCACAGAGGGAACCTCACCCAACCGCCATATATGGGTATTGACACTCATGGGTACCCCACCCTTCCTGGGATCCCGGTTTTTGTTGTTGTTGCCTAGGTAACTGACCGGGCGTGGTCTGAATGGAGGCGCAATCTCCAACCGTTCCAGTCGCTCCCAGTCGATCCAGCGGAAAAAACCGTGTGCTCGGATGGTGGGTTCCCCATCTGGCCCTGAGCCCAGGCGCTTCCCTGGGTGCTTGGTCAGGAACTGTGGGAAACACAGACATAGAGACAGATGGACAGACAGAGTCCCAGATAGGGAGACTCAGAGTGAAAAAGAGAAAGAGAGAACCCAAGAGACACAGGCATAGAGATCCAGAGAGAGAGAGAGACCAGCGAGAAAAAAACAGAGATGAAGAGAGAGGGGAGGAATGGAAGAGAGGAAGAGAGGAGGAAGAAGAGGGAGAATAAATTAGAATGGGAAAAAATGAATTCCAGACCAGAGGCCCAAGGCCAGATGAAAAAGAGAAAAAATCAAGGCATGAGATTGTGAGGAGCAGAGGACCCAGAAAGAAAGGAGGGTACATGGGGAAGATACCCAGAGAGGGATGAAAAGAGGAAGAAGAGGTTGGAAATCCAGAGAAAAGGGGGAATAAAGATTCAGAGAGAGGACATATAGACCCATGGGGGAGTGAAGAAATCCAGATACAGGAGGAGGCAGAAGAGAACCAGGGGGCCAGAAACCCATAAAAAGAAAAGGATGGAGACCCAGGAGACAAATGCCCAGAGAAAGAGAGAGAGAAAAGATCCAATTTGAGAGCAGAGACCCGGAGAAAGGGGAAGACAGAAAAAGGGAGAGAGATGCAGAGTGTGTTTGTATGACAGCAAGGGTATGAGTGTGAGAGAGACAGAGAGAGAAATACAAAATACAGAGATACAGAAGGAGACATAGAAAAGGCAGAGACACAGAGAGCCCCATCACATATAGGTAGATGGAGGCAGAGATATGAGACAGAAACCAGAGAGAGACAGAGAGATGTGGAGATGGGGGCTGAAGGAAGTGTGCTAACATTTGCTAAGAACCTGCTACAGGCCAGGTGCTTTCTTAACTCTGTGCAACAGCAGAAGAAGAGGCTGAGGCTCACAAAGTTTTGATGACTTGCCCAAGATCCCATGGGAAGAAAAACTGCAGAAGTTAAGTTCACCTGACCCACTTGTCTCCGGAAAGAGAGGCCTTGGCCTTTCAGCACTTCCTAAAAGCAGGGAGCAGGGAGCTGGGGAGTGTCGGACAGCAGAGAAGAATGAGACAGAGGTGGCAGCAGGGCTGTAAGTCATTGTAACAAAACCTATGTGTTGTATCAGCTTTCCCAGCAGATGAAAGTAAAGTAACTTGAGGAGTGGGAATATTTTTCTCCAGTGGGCACTGAGGCAGTAATGGGGTGCATGGGTTGTGAGTCAGGGGAAGCTTGGAGTCAGGGGGCTCTCACCCCCTTGCAGATGGCCACGGCTTCCCGGGAAAGCGACTTGGGGTAGGTGACAGTTTGTTCCATGATGGCCTGAAACAGCTCCTCCTCGTCCTCCCCATCAAAGGGAGGCTATGAAAATGGAGGGGATAAAGAGTCAGAGATTTGCCAAATTGCCTTTCCCAGTCCTTCTACACACTCTCATCTTCCACCATGAATATGACTGGCCATTGACATCACCCCCTCACTGACTACTTCCTGGAGAGAGATGGAACCAGACCACCAAAGCTTTATCTTTCTCCTGCTCCAACTCTCTAGTTTCCTATCTCAGTTGCCTCAGCTCAGTGTAGCTCTTGGCTGACCTGGTCCTCTCTATCTACTATGTACATCAGCAGGGTGCTAATTAGGCAATATGTCATTAAGGTAAAAGAGAGGAAAAAACATTCTTTTGGTAGGATGAATGGTTCCCAGTCTTCTGGTGTTAGAGAAAGCAATACCAAGGCAAGGATTTTTTTTATTTGTACAGAGTCTTACTTTGTCTCACCCCCAGTAGAGTGCTGTGGAATAACAGCTCACAGCAACCTCAGACTCCTGAACTCAAGCAATTCACTTGCCTCAGCCTCCAGAGTAGTTGGGACAAGAGGTGGCTACCACAACAATCGGCTATTTTTTAGAGACAGGTCTCACTCTTGTTCAGTCCTTGAACTCCTGAGCTCAAGCAGTCCACCCACCTCGGCCTCCCAGAATGCTAGGATTATAGGCATGGCCACCATGCCTGGAGAGGCAAGGATTCTTAATGTGGAGTTTAGGGAGTCTCTACATAACTGAGGGGTCTGTGAAATTGAATGGAAAAAAATACTGCATCTTTATGTTTTTAGACCTCTAACTGAAATTAAGCATTTTCTTCAATTATAAATGTAGGCAGCAGCAGTACTTATGAGTTCATCAAACAGAAATGATAGATATTTCCTTCTCACATGAGAGTTGTAGGTTTTTTTTCTTTCTTTCTTTCTTTCTTTCTTTTTTTTTTTTTTTTTGTTGAGACAGAGTCTCACTTTATTGTCCTTGGTAGAGTGCTGTGGCATCACATGGCTCACAGCAACCTCCAACTCTTAGGCTTAGGCTATTCTTTTGCCTCAGCCTCCTGAATAGCTGGGACTACTGGTGCCCGCCACAAGGGCTGGCTATTTTTTTGTTGACGTTTGGCTGGGGCCAGGTTTGAACCCACCATCCTTGGTATATGGGGCCAGTGCTCTACCCACTAAGCCACAGGCGCTGCCCATAGATTCTTTTTTTTAGACAGATTTCTGTTACCTTTGATAGAGTGCTATGGTGGCATTATAGCTCACACCAATCTCAACTTCTTCAGCTTGAACAATCCTTTTGCCTCAGCTTCCCTAGTAGCTGGCACTACACATACCTACCACAATGCCTGGCTAGTTTTTCTATTTTTAGTAGAGATGTAGTCTCACTCTTGCTCAGGCTGGTCTTAAACTCCTAAGCTCACATAATCCATCCACTTCAGCCTCCCAGAAAGCTAGGATTACGGGCATGAGCCACAACTCCCTGCCATTAGATATTTTAAATTATTAGTCATTGCTACTTCAAGAGTCCTATTAATTCTTCCTACTTCTAATTACCATCAGAGCTTACTATTCAATGCATTAATAGGAAATCACATATATGTACATATCCAAGTTTTTAATATTATACAACTGTATACATTTAAGTTAATTTAGCTGCTTGATTTAGATTCACTTAAGTTTTATAGTTTTGATTGGGGGGGGTTGATGCATTATTTTTATTTTATGCATTTAAAAAACATTCTTCTGAGAAGACGTCCTCAGGCTTAACCAGACTGCTACACTTTAGCATTTAGCATGTAGGGTGAATGTGTTCATGGTATATGGGGAAAAAAAAAAAGAGAGAGAGAGATTAAGATCCCTTGGTCTATGCTAATATAATACTTCAGGACCACGGACAGCGCTACCAGTATGACCTTGTAGGGCTGGGCCTATCTCAGATTATAAACCTCCCTTCTAACCTGCTTCTCCTCAGAAAAAGGTCACGTACAGGTGACACCCCACTCTGTATTGCCATTAGCCACTTCAGCTTTTCCCCATCTTCCCTTACCTGTCCTGCCAACATCTCATATAGCAGAACTCCAAAGGACCACCAATCGACAGACTTCCCATAGGGCTGGTAGGCAATAATCTAGTGGGGAGGGTGGAAGGCAGGGAATCATGATTTGTTCTTTAAGAAGTCTATGACGCCTCTGGTCTTGCCCCTTTGGCACTGTGCCCACTTTAATTGCTTTCAGCACAAGCACTTCCCACTCTGAATATTTTGGCCAGGGCTCTGCCCTTTGGGCAATTTAGGAAATAAAGTTTAGCTATTTAGAACATTCCTTTGGTCTCAAATACAGACTCCCTATGGACCAAATCACAAATTCCACCCACCTCAAATATTTGGTTAACTAGACCCTCCCCTCCTGATACAAATATCAGATGTATAAGACTACATTTTGCAAACCAGTGATTCTTAAACCTGGATGCATATCAGGCTCATCTAAGGAACTAATTTGAATAATAGAGGTTTCTATCAAAATATCACATGTACCTCCCCCAATTTTTTACATCTGTGATGTACCAATAAAAAATACAAAAATAATAGATGTTTCCAGCCCTGAAGAATTCCAACCTCCATAAGCTAGAATTGGAGTCAGGAATATGTGTGTATTTTTCAAATTTTCCACAGGTGATTCTGAATACCAGTCAGGTTTTGTGATCACCAACATTGATTGCTTGGGGATTGATCACTTGAAAAGATCAAAGGGCAGCACCATCCATACAACCTCCTTCCCAACTTGGAAAAATCAAGACATGAGCTCTATCCACTTTTATGTACATCCAGAGAGTCAGCTCCACCACCTCAACAAAGTCAGCAATACTCCAGCAACATAAAATACTCAGAGTACAGCGTCTGCTCTCTAAGGATTCTTGAGGATCTGATCCTGCCCTCTTAGAATGTTCAACACAGAAGGCCAGACCACTTAGATCAGAGAGCCTTGCACAATATTTATGAAATGAGTATCCACCCAACTGAATACCACAGGGCAAGCCCTGCCCAGTTAGAATATTCAAGAGACAGCATCCACAGGCTCATTGTTCTCAGTGGACCAGCCACACCCACTCAGAGCACACTAGAAATAGTCTCCACCTCCTTGGCATGGTCCAGGAACAGGCACTACACAGAATTCCCAAGAGCTGGTCCCACTCTCTCAGAACACTCACCCACAGGTCCTGCCCACCTTACCTATTTAGAGACCCAGCTCCACCCACTTAGTAAGCTTAGTGTACAGAGCTTGCCTGAGCTGGATTGGCCATGAAGGGGGGAGTCCTTGCTGAGTAAGAATGTCTACAACTCATGACAAGGGCCCAGGATCAGGCCTCAGTCACTGTGAATACTGGACAGCCAGCCACACCGACTAAGAGATCTCAGAGTGGGCCCAGCAGAGGTACAGTTACCTCAGGGGCTATGTAGTCCGGGGTCCCACAGAAGGTGCGAGTTGTGGTCCCAGGGAAGACGTTCTCCTTACACATGCCAAAGTCAGTGATCTTGATGTGTCCTTCTGCATCCAGCATCACATTGTCCAGCTTCAGGTCCCTGGAGGATGGGAGTATGGGATAAAAATTGTGGGAAGGTTGAACTCGCCAAGCTGGAGGTCTAAGTTTGAATTCCTTCCCCTCCAGGGGACTGATGTCCCTCGATGGAAAGTTCTGGGGCTGCTCACCTGTAGATAATGCCCTGATTATGAAGGAAGAACAGGCCTATGGCGATTTCTGCTGCGTAGAACCTGGAGAAGCAGGTGGGAAGCCAGAAGGTCAGTGGCTGGACCCTACCCCTTTCCACCTTCCCCTCCCTTCTCTCTTGACTGAGACTCACGCTGCGTGGGGCTCCTTAAACTTGCCCAACTGCTGAATGTGGTACATCAAGTCTCCCCCGGTGACATACTCCATCACAAAATACAGGCGATCCTGGGGAGGAGTGAATAGGCTTAGAGGCGGGGCCACATCTACCTAGGGCTGGGAAACTCTTTTCCTACCCCCTCAGGACAAACACGTAAGGCTCTGAATTCACCCAACCAGAAATCCAGCGCACCAGGGCACACCCACTGGGAGGGCCCTTAAGGTTCTGACCCTGCTACCTCAGAATCTCTCAGGTGTTCTGGCCCAGCCTTCTCAGAATTGTAGATTGAGGAAATCCAGGGACACCA
This sequence comes from Galagoides demidoff, assembly GCA_963574575.1. NCBI lineage: Eukaryota > Metazoa > Chordata > Mammalia > Primates > Galagidae > Galagoides > Galagoides demidoff. The sequence goes on from CAUYQV010078068.1 coordinate 23,762, forward strand.
AAACCTCTTTCCACAGCCAGTCACTCACACACATATACAATTCTGGCCACCTGTTACAGGCCAAAGTTGTTCAGGCCTCGCCTACAACTGATTTGTTTAAAATCCAGGAAGCCGGTCATGGTCATTCAGAGCCTTTGGAAATAAAAGTCATGCCTTCTCAAAACTCTGATGTTTCTAATTCTTTGCCCCGTGCCTTGATCTTAGGGAAATAAGGAAATGCTCCGTTTCTAACGTGCCCTTCAGTCAGAATCCAAAAAAGATGACCCCCATCACTCGGAGCCTATTTGTGGTCACGTCCACCCTGAAGTCATTTTCCTCCACGCCTTTGCCCAAAAATCCAGAGCTGGCTACAAGCTCTAAGGACCAAGCTCATCTCTGCAACAGGCATTCTGGCCACGCCTATTCATCTGACCACGCCCCAGAGTCCTGCATTCTAGCCACACCCACTCAACTCAGAGAAAGCAGGTTCTTCAGCCTTGTCCTAAACTCAGAAACCCAAAACGGATGCCTCATCTATCCACAAGGAGGTGAGACAGGGCCCAGGGCCGGCCTCTGTCCTCTCCTTTCTTACCGGGGTCTGAAAGGTGGAGTGGAGCTGGGTGAGAAAGTGGGGTCTGCCGCCAGGACCACGGCCCCCCAGCGCCAGCACGCGTTTCTCCACCAGCGTGCAGTCCACGTCGTCATCCTGGACGATTACGTCCTTTTTCAGGATCTTGATGGCATAGAGCTCATCAGAGCCCCTGCGTTCGGCCAGCATCACCTATGAACAGAAGTCCAAATGACTAGTCCATTTTGGCAACTTAGGACCTGCCCCTCTCCCTTTCAGGAACACAGAGAAACAGGATCTCAGTTCCTTCCCCTCTCTGTCAAGGGACTGGGTACCCTGACTTTGCTCTACACACCCTAAGGGAAAGTATCTGCATCTTTATACCTCTTTTTTCCAGGAACCCCTGCGGCCCAACAGAACCATATTTGGGGACTCAGGAGCCTAGTATCCCTCTCCTCCTACTCCCTCCCTAAGGACCAAAAACCTAAACTCTTCACAGACATCCTTCCTTTTCCCAGAACCACAGGAGTCCAACCTTCCCAAAGCTGCCTTTTCCTAGAACCATGAGGAAGCTGAAGTCAGAGATGTGCAGGCGTCCTGGGCTGGCCCCAAAGAAGCAGCGCTTGGAGTCGGTGGGACTCGGAGAAGGGGAGGGGATGGGAGAGGTCGAGGGACCCATCCGCACCCGCTGTGAGAAAAAGGCAAATCCAGAAGGAGTCAAAGCCTGAATAGGAACAAGGAGACAGCCCCCAAGAGGCACAGCATCTAAGAATGAAAGGGACTGGGGAGGGGGGGAGATTGCCACCCTTCCACCCCATCTTTGGCTTAATTTTCTGACTTTTCATAGTCTGCAGGGTTTATTATTTAACTAACATTTAGCTACTGTATGCCATCTCTGGAAAACCCTGCTATCATCCTGATTTTACAAAAGAGGAAACCAGCACAGAGATGATAAGTAACATGCCCAGTCACATGGGTGTAAATAAAGGGCAGAGCCAGAAATCAAACCCAAGCAGTTCAGGTCTAAAGTTGCTGCTCTTCATCTCTAAGCCAGAATCCCATAGAGAGTTTGGTAAAGCAGATGGCTGGGTCCCACTCCCAGATTTTCTGATTCCATAAATCTGGGGCAGGACTAAAGAGCATGTGTTTCCAACAAGTTCCCAGGTGCAGCTGCTGTTGCTGCTGCCACTGGTTACTAGTCAGTCTGGGGAACACACTGGGCTTTAAGCTTGGGTGCCTTCCCCACCTTTTCCTGCTGTGGTCCCCAAGAGGGGCTCCAATGACTGAACTGCTGTAATAGCTTCCACACTTGTCCTTACATTGATTGTTGCTTTTTCTAAAGCATTCTATACTCAGCAGACAGAAGGACCAATTTAAAAATAAATAAACCAGGTCATGTCTCCCCTATGTTTGCAAACCCTCTAATAGCTTCTCTCTGCATTAAGGTTTTATTCCGTGAGGCTTGCAAAGCCAGGCTCCTAGATCCAGTCACCCTGGCTGCACACCTGCTGTCCTCTCTCCCCCCTCAGGGCCTTTGGGTTTCTTCCCTCCCATTTCCTTCTAGTTTCCTCTCAAATATCCTTTGTTTAGACCTTGACTCAAACATCACTTCCTGGAGGCCTCTCTTGACTTTCTAACTTGTCAAGGCCTCTCTTAGCTCCCCTTTGCCACCACAGACATTTTCTTTGTACTATTTCTGTTAGTAATTTTGCACCTGTCTGCTTACTGTCTATGAGCTCTCTAAAGCAGTGGTAGGCTTTGTTTCCCAAGACACTGTAAGAGAACCTGGGACCCGGTTGGGACACAAAAAATATTTATTGGATGATGCAATCTTGTGCAGAAGGGCAGTCTGACTGCCTCCATTCTGACCTGGCTCTGCCCCTTACTGGGACATCTCCATAACCTCATCTACAAAGCAGGGACATGACTATGTTCCATATAGATATGTTGTAAAGATTAGCTACATAAACATATGCAAGGCTTTTACAGCAGGACCTGGACAGCAATAAGACCGGCTTGTACTTGCTGTATTGTTACCCCCATACCTACTACTGGTACGTGGTAGGTACTCATTGGGAATATTACTTGGTGCTTACTGAGTTATGGGAGACAGCTGTGAACAACAACAGGGATGCACTTCATCCCTGACTTGCAGCCTCCACGGCTTTGCCCACTATCTGCCAGGTCTCCTGGAGAGACTAAACCTCTTTCAGTTAAATGCACAGGAAGATCATCCTTGCTCATCTCAAAGATATTCTACTTCTCTGGGCCAGAATTTCCTTCTGCTGTTTTCTCTGTCTCCTGAGCAGGCAGTTCTCAAACTTAACCATGAAAAACAAAAACAAAACCAAAAACTCTGAAGAGTTTGTTCAGCATGCAGACATATGCAGATGTTCAGCCATTTAAACAGATTTTCATGTGGCAGGTCTGCAGAGAGGCCAAGAAACAGGGTTTTTAATGTAAGTACTCTTATAATTCTGATGCAGGTGGACCACACACAGAACATATAGCTGTGAACAACAGGGACGCACTCCGTCCAAGTTCACACAAAGAATCTGAAAACCCTTGTGAAAGTTTCTATAAGAGTCAGGAGAAGCTGGGCACGGTGGCCCATGCCTGTAATCCTAGCACTCTGGGAGGCTGAGGCAGGAGAATCCCTCGAACTCAAGAGTTTGAGACCAGCTTTAGCAAGAGAAAGACCTCATGTCTAGACTCAAGGCCTATAGCTCAGCAGCTAGGTCGTCGGCCATATACACCAGGGCTGGAGTGTGTGAACCTGGCCTGGGCCTGCCAAACAACAATGACAACTACAACCTACAACCAAAAAAAGCTGGGTGTTGGGGTGGGCACCTGTAGTCCCACCTACCTCCCAGCTACTTGGGAGGCTGAGGCAAGAGAATCGCTTAATCCCAAGAGTTTGAGATTGCTGGGAGCTGTGATGTCACAGTACTTTACCGAGGGTGGCATAGTGAGACACTGTCTCAAAAAAAAGGAAGGAAGGAAGAAAGGAAGGGAGTAAGGAAGGGTGGGTGGGTCAAGAAAAGCCTAGATAGCAAATTGGTGGTGGTGTTTAATCTTGGAGATTCTATTGCCAGTACTTGATGCAACTCCAGTGTCACCTCTACTGGGGTACCTTAAGTTTGTGGTCCTGCATTGTCTCCATTATAGCATGTCACCCTCTGTCACAGAGGTTTCTTTTTTCTTTTTTTTTTTTTTTTGAGACAGAGTCTCACTATGTTCCCCTCGGTAGAGTGCCATGGTGTCTCACCTCCCAGCAACCTCTAACTCTTGGGCTTAAGCGATTCTCTTGACTCAGCTCCCAAGTAGCTGGGAATATGGGCACCCGCCACAATGCCCAGCTATTTTTTTGTTGCAGTTGTCTTTGTTGTTTAGCTGGTCTGAGCTAGGTTTGAACCTGCCATCCTTGGTGCATGTGGTTAGGGTACCAGTCAACTTTTTTTTTTTTCTATTCACTGTACTTGCTTTATTATTATGCATAAAATTAAATGTAGTAAGTCAAGCCTCCAGCAACCAGAGTCCTCTGCTTGTGTTAGGTAGAGGAAGGCAGGCAGCAGTTTACAGGGGACAAGGAACATGTCCAAAGGGCCCTGTGCTCCCTGGCTCTCAGTACAGGATGTTGAGGACCCTGTTGTCTGAGTGCCTGGCAGGGAGAAGCCTGGGGCCTCCAAGCCATGTCCCATGCGGGAGGTTGCCAGGAATCTATGATCACTGTATCCCCTTCCAGTAGCTACACATACCAAGGGACCCTGTGCCATCATCTGCCCCTCTCACACCTCTCAAGCTTCTAGGCTTTGGGACTCTTCTTGCCACTTTGAGGTCACCCCTTAATGGGTCAGGACCTGTCTCTCCCAATGCAGCAGAAGCTCTGGAGCTCAGATCATCTGTTCTTTCATTACTAATTCTCCAGCACCAGAAACAGCTTGTGGCCTACAGAAGGTACTCAGTACATGTTTGTTGAATGAATGAGTGGGACTGGCCTCAATTTCCAGCATGGGCCACAGATTTTTCCACTCCAACTGAACAGATTTCTTAGCTGTCCCCAAACACACTTGGCCTCATGGCTTCAGCTTAGAGAAACCTCAGCCATGGGCCTTACCTCCTCTGCTGGGGCTGGTGGGTTCAAACCCAGCCTGGGCCTGTAACAACAATGACAACAACAACAAAAATAGTCAGGCATTGTGACAGTTGCCTGTAATCCCAGCTACTTGGGAAGCTGAGGCAAGAGAATCACTTAAACCCAAGAATTTGAGGTTGCTGGGTGGCACCTGTGGCTCAGTGGATAGGGCACCAGCCCTATATACCGAGGGTGGTGGGTTTGAACTCGGCCCTGACCAGCTAAAACAGCAATGAGAATTGCAACAAAATAGCCAGGCGTTGTAGCGAGCACCGGTAGTCCCAGGGCTGAAGCAAGAGAATTGCTTAAGCCCAAGAGTTGGAGGTTGCTGTGAGCTGTGATGCCATAGC
>CAUYQV010078069.1:0-17576 GCA_963574575.1 Galagoides demidoff
GCGCCTAGAAGGTAAAGAAAGACAAGAGACAAAGTGTAGTTCAAGAGAGTCAGCAAAGTTGGAGCCGACTTCCTTTATTGCTGGGGCAATATATAGGGGAGTGGAAGGGGCTACATGCAGGATCAGGGAGAGGCGGTTATCCAGGATCAGGGAGAGGCCGTTATCACACTGTGCTTTTAGCATTGCTGTTTACCCTTACACAGGTGCCACCCCACAAGACTTATATTATCATTATTTTGGAAATCAAAGTGCTTCTTGTGTGTTGATTTATTTTTCCTCCCATTTTCCAAAGGAATTTGACCAGTTTGATTAAATTTCATTTATGTCAAGTGTACAAAATGTGTCAGAAACAATAAACAAACCCCTTTAATCCTTTTTCTTGCTTAAACAGGAAGTCATCACTTGCCAATAAGAAATTTAATACAAATCCCCCAAAGCTTTATGTTTGTTTGAAAACATGAAATCGGCTCAGCACCTGTGACTCAATCGGCTAAGGCGCCAGCCACGTACACCTAAGGTGGCGGGTTTGGATCCCCAGCCTGGGCCCGCCAAACAACAATGATGGCTGCAACCAAAAAATGGCCGGGCGTTGCGACGGGCACCTGTGGTCCCAGCTACTTGGGAGGTGGAGGCATGAGACTCGCTTGAGCCCAGGAGTTGGAGGTTGCTATGAGCTGTGATGCATGGCACTCTACCCAGGGGGACAGCTTGAGGCTCTGTCAAAAAAAAAAGAAAACATGAAATAGTCAGGTCTTGGGATCTTGTAATCTTGGCATCTCACAGTTGCTGTCCCTGGTGAGAGCCCATGTGTACTGTTGCTTACTTTCTGGGTCACTAAGAGGGTTGCACCTTGCCCTTTTAAACCCAGAGTCAAAGATGATTATAAATATTTTCCTCTTGAGATGTAACTTGTAAGGAAGATCACTGTGCTTTCTGTTAAATAAAAATATCTTCTTTTAGTTGCCTTATTTGTTCACAGACCTATTATTATTTCATCAGCCTAAAGATTGTATTTGACATCAGCAATTGTCAGAGACCATTTGTTTTTACAATGGAAAAAGAAATAAAAGCATAGATGTAAGACCTTGATCCATACTTCTCCGAGCTGTTTTCATTTTAGAACATAGGAATGTGTTGGGATTTTTTTTTTTTTTTGGTGGAGGAAGAATGCCTACAATAATAAATATATCACTGTGACTAAGTAAAAATATTTTATACCTTTTTTTTTTTTTTGGAGACAGAGTCTCATCACATCACCCTTGGTAGAGTGCTGTGATGTCACAGCTCACAGCAACCTCAAACTCTTGGGCATAAATGATTCTCTTGCCTCAGCCTCCCAAGTAGCTGGGACTACAGGCACCCACTGTAATGCCTGGTTATTTTTTGTTGCAGTTGTTTAACTGGCCCAGGCAGGGTTTGAACCCGCCAACCTCAGTGTATGTGGCTGACGCTACAACCACTGTGCTACAGGCACCAAGCCTCTTTTTTTATTATTATAATTATAAAATTAGAGCAAATTTAAGAACAGAAGAAAATGAGTGAATTACGGGAGAGTGAAAACTCCAGGACACATTCTACTTTAGTAAAATATCAATGGAACATGTAGACTCGGCACCCATAGCTCAGTGGTTATAGCACCAGGCAGATACACGGGTTCGAGCCCAGCCCAGGCCTGCTAAACAACAATGACAACTACAGGAAAAAATGAATAAATAGTAGTATATGTACACCATGGAATATTATGCAGCCTTAAAGAAAGATGGAGACTTTACCTCTTACATGCTTACATGGATGGAGCTCGAACATATTCTTCTCCGCAAAGTATCTCAAGAATGGAAGAAAAAATATCCAATGTACTCAGCCCTACTATGAAACCAATTTATAGCTTTCTTATGAAAGCTATAACCCAATTATAACCCAAGAAGAAGGGGAGAGGGAGGCAAGGGGTGGGGGGAGGATAAGTGGAGGGAGGGTCATTGGTGGGACCACAGACCTCGGGTGCATCTTACAAGGGCACATGTGAAATTTACTGTAGAATATAAATGTCTTAACACAATAACTAAGAAAATGCTGTGAAGGCTATGTTAACCAGTTTGATGAAAATATTTCAAATCTTATATAAAACCAGCACATTGTACCCCATGATTAATGTACACAGCTATGATTTAATAAAAATAAAAAAATAAAAATAGCCAGGCATTGTGGTGGGTGCCTGTAGTCCCAGCTGTTTGGGAGGTTAAGGCAAGACAATCATTTAAGCCCAACAGTTTGAGGTTGCTGTGAGCTGTGACGCCATGGCACTACCAAGGGCAACATAGTGAGACTATATCTCAAAAAAAAAAAAAAGGATCATGTAAAATTCAAATAATAATTATAGCTTCATTGTCAGAAAAGTGGTGTTGTTACAAACTAGAGGTCTTGGCCAGGGCAAGGGCTCACTCCTGTAATCCCAGCACTCTGGGAGGCCGAGGCATGTGGATCGCCTGAGCTCAGGAGTTTGAGACCAGCCTCAGCAAGAATGACACACCATCTCTACTAAAAACAGAAAAGCTATCCAGGCAATGTGTAAACACTTGTTGTCCCAGCTACTCAGGAGGCTGAGGCAGGAGGATGGATTGAGCCCAAGAGTTTGAGGTTGCTGTGAGCTAGGCTGATGCCATGGCACTCTAGCCTAGGCAACAGAGTGAGAATGTTTAAAACAAAAACAAACAGGGTGGCGCCTGTGGCTAAAAGGAGTAGGGCCCTGGCCCCATATGCTGGAGGTGGTGGGTTTAAACCCAGCCCCAACCAAAAACTGCAAAAAAAAACCCAAACAAACAAACAGAAAAAACACCTGGCAGTCTTAGCAATTAAGGAGTCTGCTTCCTCCAGGCATAAGACTTTAACATTAGTGAACCCAAGTTCTGGTACCCAGACCAAATTAGGTAATATTGGTATCAGAGATTAATCCTAGCAACAAACAGCTAACAGCAAATGTGGGCACTTCTCGATGGCATGATCTTCTCCTTTCACTGTGATGGGGATGCAAAGCCTACCCAAGAGAACTAGGCCAGTGACGAGAACCAGAGGAGCTGCTCACCAGAGGGAGTTGAGACAAAGTCCACAGGTGCCCAAGGGAGTACGAGAAACCCAGTGACTGCTTTCAAATAAGGAGCAGTACAAAGCCCAGCACATCCCTCTCAAAACAAGGTGGGCCCAGCTTCCCAGGGTAGGTGGTGGGAGGCAAGTGGGGCCAAATGCCACTTCCCACCTGTTCTTGGCCATAAAGAAGCCTGCGGCCCACACCAGGGGCCAATAAAAGGGAATGGCAGTTGGTTCAGAGTCCCAGGAAGGCATCTGGTGGGGTCTAATCCTTGACAGTGATCCCAGTTAAATGGGTGCACATTTCTATCAAGGGGCCAATTAAGCAGATAGAGCCAGGTGGTTCTGCTCCCTGACACACAGGGCAGAACTTTCCAGAAGCAGTGTGGTACTTGAGCCCTGCCTGCCTCCCTGAAGGGAGCTTCTCATTACCACACCTGGATAAGGAAAGGAATTACGGTTTTTCTTCCCTTTATTACACAGTTTGACAAATAGTATTTTTAGTTTAAAAAAAAAAAGTCATTTTAAAACATAGTATTTTCAGGAAGGTCAAGATGTCACATAACAGGGCTTCCTCAAGAGCAGAAATAGCCCTAAATGTTAACTTTTTCCATTATTCTAACACAATTAAAAAGGCAGAGAAATTCTACTGAGTCAAGTGGCATGCTGGGACTGTCGCTAACATCCAGGGACACATGTAAGGAATCAGGCATGGAATTAAGCACTTTTTGCAGGCAGAGTGTGTGTGGATGTGTGCACAGTCTACCAAGCCAGCACAGCTAGCAGAGGCTAGCTAGGGGCCCAGCCTCTGTTCCTCAGGGCTGACAGGGTTGGGGACAGGGTCACAGTCCCTGTGTGAGCAGGCTGCTGTGAGCACTGTTTCACACAACAGGAAATCAGAGCTCCTGCAGTTTCTACAGCTGCTTGCAACTGCTCCATTTTTAAAAAGGCAGGGCCAGAAGCTGCAACTATGGTTTTGTTTTATTTCTTTAATTTACATTAAAAAAAAAAAAACAGAGTCTCACTCTGTTACCTTTGGTAGAGTGCTGTGGCATCATAGCACACAGCAATCTTAAATCTGGGCTTAAGCAATTCTCTTGCCTCAGCCTCCCAAGTAGCTGGGACTACAGGTGCCCACCATAACACCCAGCTATTTTTTAGAGATGAGGGTCTTGCTCTTGCTCAGGCTGGTCTTGACCCTGTGAGCTCAGACAATTCACCTGCCTCAGCCTCCCACAGTGCTGGGATTACTGGCATGAGCCACCTCACCTGGCCCTTCCCTTACAAATTAGCAGAATCAGTTTCAACAGCAGTCAATTTCACCAAGTGATAGTGGCCAACATAAGGAGGAGCTGTGGCTGCCAGGCGGATTACTAAAGAGGAAAAACAAGGTCTAAACAAGCAACCAACTTGTAGAGAGGCCCACAGTTTCATCTTGATGGAACTTAACACTATTTTTTTCTTTTAAAAAATTTTATTCAGGGGTGGCGCCTATGGCTCAAAGGAGTAGGACACCAGTCCCATATGCTGGAGGTGGTGGGTTCAAACCCAGCTCCAGCCAGAAACTGCAAAATAATAAGAAATTTTAAAAAATAATAAATAATTCTATTCAGGCTCGGCACCTGTAGCTCAGCAGCTAAGGCACCAGCCACATACACTGGAGCTGGTGGGTTCAAATTCAGCCCGGGCCTGCCAAACAATAGTATCAACTATAACCAAAAAAAAAAAATAGCCAGGAGTTGTGGCTGGGGCCTGGAGTCCCAGCTACTTGGGAGGCTGAAGCAAGAAAATTGCTTAAGCCCAAGTGTTTGAGGTTGCTGTGAGCTATAATGCCACAACACTCTACCCAGGGTGATAGCTTGACACTGTCTCAAAAATAAAAAATCATTTATTTATCTATTTATTCCTTGAGACAAAGTCTCAAGCTAGAGTGCTATGGCAGTAGCCAGCTCACAGCAACCTCAAACTCCTGGGCTCAAGAGACCCTTCTAGCCTCAGTCTCTCCAATAGCTGGGACTACAGGCACCTACCACAGCACCCATCTGATTTTTCTATTTTTAGAATAAGGCTTGCTCTTGCTCAGGCTGGTCTCAAACTCCTAAGCTTGAGTGATCTGCCTACTTTGACCTCTCAGAGTGCTAGGACTGCAGGTGTGAGCTACTGGTCCTACCTTAGGACACATTTTAGTCCTCTGTCCCAGGCACCCTGATCCTTGGCAAATGAAGACAGTTGGTGGCCAAACTTGTAGTTCACGTTAGGCCCATTGGGAGCAACAAACTGACCCAGACCAACATGTCCAGAAAGTCTCTGATGGCCTTCTGGCCCTCCTCTGCTTGTCTGTTGCCAGCAAATTCTGTGTCCTAAGCTGGCTATTTTTTGCTTTCAAGTGGCATCGCCTTACCACCCTCCCCCAGAGTCCTCAGGCTTTGGGGCCTGGAAGTGTGGAGCTCTGAGGCTAGGAGGGGTTGGGCACCTCCACAGCCCAGGGTCCATGGGCAGGCAGAGGGTACACCCAGCTCAGAGTGCCCAGAGGCCAGCCAGCCACGGCCACCTGCCTAGGAGGTGCAGAGGCCCGCTTCCCACATGGCTTTTATGGATTCTCAGCCCAGCTGTGTGGTGGTGACCGGTAAGACTTTAATTTCTCTGCTCTCCCATTTATTGCTGCTTTTCGCCAGACCCAGGAACACATGCTGGCCCGTTCCTGGTTGTAAACAATTCTCTGAGAGGGAAACAGGTAGCAACTGGCTGTGCTTGTATTATAATTCCAGATGGAAGCTCACTTCCTGCTGTGCCTTACTAATAAACAAGAAACAGAGGCTTTTCTACTCTGTCACTCATTTGCTTCAAATAACTCTGTAGTGGCATGCGCAGAGTGGCCCACTCGTGGCTGAGGTTCAGACCTGGTCCTTCAGCCCATCAAGGGCCAAGGCTGGACCTGCGGTCCCTGAGTGCACACAGTGTCCCTTGGCAAGGAAGGGAACCCCCAGGCCCAGAAAGACAGGGCCTCACACAACCCATCTTCTGCAGCCACCAGGCAAAGGAACATACAGTCCCCAATCCCAGATCTCAAGGAACCCTGAAGCACCCCGGGAGAGACAAGTTAGAGACTCTGAACCCCCAAAGCTCAGTTAGAAGGATGGTATCTGCTCCCTCCTGCATTTCATCAGCATATCCTGAGTCATCCTAGCCGCACGCCTCACCAGTGTCCTGCTAGTCCTCAGGACCTCATCTTCTCCAAGTTCACTATTTTTAGTTAAATGCATTTGGCCTATTTTAAGTTTTCTGAATTGTGTTGAATGAAAGAAGAGAGGAGGATTCCTCTATGCATCGAAAACTAAAAGTTGCCTATCTTAGGCTCGGCACCTGTAGTTCAGTGGCTAGGGTGCCAGCCACATACACTGGGGTTGGCGGGTTTGAAGCCAGCCCAGGCCTGCCAAACGACAATGACAACTATAACCAAAAAATAGCCAGGCATTGTGGCAGGTTTCTATCATCCCAGCTATTTGGGAGGCTGAGCCAAGAGAGTCACTTAAGCCCAAGAATTTGAGGTTGCTGTGAGCTGTGATGTTATAGCCCTCTACAGAGGGTAACATAGTGAGACTCTGTCTCAAAAAAAAAAAAAAGAAAGTTGCCTATCTTAGTATTTTCAGACTATAATTCAAGCTCCTAGCAACCTTCTGAGAAAAAGAAAGTCCTTTTGAAAACCTTTTATCTTCTTCACTCTCATTTGTGTTATTTTGGGTCTAGAGATTGAGTGGTTCAAATTACTCTTGAATTCCTAAGGAAACTGTACTCCAAATGAGTGAACACAGTGCTTGTCACGAATGAAATATGGATATTGAAGCACCATCATAGAATCGCGTCACCCCTTACCTTTGTCTTGTCAACCTGCAGTTTGCTGGTAGACGCTATCATTTGATGAAGTACCTAATAATCAGCCACGATTTGGGAATGCCCCCTGGATTCCAGAGCACAGCCTTCCTGTTATTAGAAATGCTTTCAGCTGCCAGAGGCAGCCTCTTCATTTTATTGGATTTGCTTCATGTGTAAATCTTGCCAAGACAATTGGCATGTAGACAGACGGTGGGAGAACCAGGGCTCTGAAAAATTGCCTGAAGATCAAGGTGTTCTGATTGGCACCAACCATAACAAGGAGGGAGTGCAAAGTGTCTGTCTTTGTTCCAAGAGAATATTTCTCCAGCCAAGTTGAAAGTCAGGTTCAGGGCCAGGCATGGTGGCTCACCCCTCTAATCCTAACAATCTGGGAGGCCAAGGCAGGTGGATTGCTTGAGCTGACCAGTTCAAGACCAGCCTAAACAAAATTGAGACCCTGTCTCTACTAAAAAAATGAAAAATTGAGGCAAGAGGATTGCTTGAGCCCAAGAGTTTGAAGTTGCTGTGAGCTATAACGCCACAGCACTCTACCCAGAGCAACAGAGTGAGATTCTGTCTCAAAAAAAAAAAAAAAAAGTTCAACCCAGCAAAACCAGTGCTTCAAACCTTTACTTGCTGAGTTGTTTTTCCTAATGAAAAATAGATAAGAGATGTAATTCTTGCTGATCTCAACATTCTAAAGGAGCATGTAGTTTTTGTGAGTTGCTGCATTTGTATTATCCCAGGAAGTACCTAGTTTTTCGGTGATTTTTTTTTCTTAATCTCAATATTTTTAATAAACTATTATTTTCTTTTTGCTGGCTGTTCCCAGTGGCAGCTAAAGTTTTATTTATTCTATAGGATTTAGTCAAATCAGAGGATATCATGGGCTTCCTGAGACTTCCTGTCCAAAACTTTTCATTCCAAAGTTTTACCCCTTTGCAAACCAACCCTGCTAGTGGTTCTAGATTTGGACATTTAGAAATTGAAAAGGCATAATTCAATGTCCTCTCCATAACTGACTCCTACTATAAAGGCCCAAGGGCTAGGGTTTGGGGTTTCAGAGACCCATGTTTAATCACTGCCTTTTCCACATCTCAGAATTTGTATGAATTAAGAAATACATCCCAGGAATCAAAGAGCTGGGACAGAACCCCTGCTGTAACCAGGTAAAGCTGAGTTGGAGATGCCACATGCATCTGTAGCCCACTGAAATGAGCAGCCCACTTCACAGGCCAACCTGGCAGGGGCTCGCCTCCCTCACAGAAAGACACACATTAAAAAAAATTTTATTTTAGGTCTCTCTCGCCTTCTGTCCATCAGGATAGGAACCCATTTCCAACTCTCTTTGGACATGCTCTGAACTTTCTCTTTGTTCTTCCTAAATCAGATCTCTCTTTGTTACCCTCAAAAAAATTATTTCAAAATAATTATACAGTCATAGGAATTTGTAAAGAAATACACAGAGAGGTCCCCCGCACCCGTTACTCTGTCTCACCTGGTGTTAACATCTTCAACATAAAAGCCGGGATGTTGACATCAGTATAAGTCAATGTGTGTGGGCACAGCTCTGTGAGATTTCACTGCAGGTGTGGCTTCCTGTGAACCCACAGCATCAAACCCTTAACTGTACCCTCACCACAAAGCCCCCTCAGATTACCTCCTTATAGCCTCACCCATGCCCTGCCTCCATCCAAACACCTGAAAACCACTAAACTGTCCTCCATGTCTGCGATTATTTTATTTATAAATATTATATAAATGGAATTATGCAGCATGTATCCTTGTGAGATGGGTGTTTTTCTTTCTTTTCATGTTTTCTTGGTTTTGTTTTTTTTTTTGAGACAGTCTTACTTTGTCGCCCTTGGTAGAGTGCTATGGCATCATAGCTCACAGCAACCTCAAACTCTTAGGCTGAAGCAATCCTCCAGGTTCAGCCTTCTGAGTAGCTGGGTTGCAGGTCCTTGCCGACATGCCTAGCTCAATTTTGTATGTTTTTTTTTTTTTTGTAGAGGCAAGGTTTTCTATGTTGTCCATTTAAAAAAAAATGAGAAATTATACACATGCTATACAATTTATTTATTTATTTTTGAATTCCTCTTGTCTCATCCTGCCAAGTAGCTGGGACTACAGGCACCTGCCACAATGCCTGGCTAGTTTTTCTATTTTAGTGGAGATGGGATCTCACTGTGGCTCAGACTGATCTTGAACTCCTGAGCTCAGGCAATCCACCCATCTCGGCCTCCCAGAGTGCTGGGAGTACAGGTCTGAGTCACCACACCCAGCTGAATTCACTCATTTACAGTGTACTATTGAGATAGTCACAGGCTTTATGCATTCATCACTATACTTTCAGAGCATTTTCAGTACCCCCAAAAGCAAATCCATTCCCCTGGGTCCCCATCACCACCTTGCCCCCCCCCCAAAAGGCACCCACAGCCCCTGGCAACAGCTGCTACACTCTCTGTCCCTGCAGATTTGCCTATTCTGGGTATTTCGTATAAATGGATCATACACTGTGTGGTCCTTTGTGACTGCGTCCTTCACTTAGCATGTTTTCAAGGTTAGTCCATATTGTATCACATGTCAGAACTTGGGTTCTTTTTATTGTCAAATAATATTCCATTGTACAGATTACATTGTATTTAGTTTTCCATTCATCAGTTAATGAATATTTAAGTTATTTCTGCTGGTTTTTTTCACTGCTGAGTAATATTCCACGATATGGATGAACCACAGCTGTTTTATTGTTGACTCATTGTAGAATATTTGCATAGTTACCAGCTTTGAGCTTTATTACAAATAAAGCTACTGTGAACATTCTTGCATAAATATCAAGTGTGAAAAGAAGTGTTTGTTTCTCTGAGATAAATATGAGTATCTGGCAGTGCAAATACTACTAAGTGGTCTACTTTCGAATTTTCTTTTTTTAGACAGAGTGCTCTGGGTAGAGTGCCATGGCATCCTAGCTCACAGCAATCTCAAACTCCTGGGCTCAAGCAATCTTCTTGTCTCAGCCTCCTGAGTAGCTGGGTCTATACACACCTGACACAATGCACAGCTAGTTTCTCTATTTTTATTTTTATTATTTATTTATTTTTTTTTTTTTTTGAAGCAGGGTCCCACTGTGTCACCCTTGGTAGAATGCCGTGCCATCACAGCAACCTCAAACTCTTGGGCTCAAGCAATTCTCTTGCCTCAGCCTCCCAAGTAGCTGGGACTACAGGTGCCCACCACAACGCCTGGCTATTTTTTTTTTGCAGTTGTCATTGTTGTTTAGCTGGCCCGGGCCAGGTTTGAACCTGCCACCCTCAGTGTATGTGGCTGGTGTTACAGGTGCCAAGCCTAATTTTTCTATTTTTAATAGAGATAGGTTTCACCCTTTCTCAGGCTGGGCCCAAACTCCTGAGCTCCAGTTATCCATCTGTCTGGGACTCCCAGAATGCCAGGATTACGGGCATGAACCACAGTGCCTGGCCTCTGTTTCAATTTTAAAAGAAACTGTCAAACTCTTTCTCAGAGTGACAGTAGCCTTTTATATTCCCACCAGCAATGCATGAATGATCTAGTTTCTCCTCATCCTTGTCAACATTTGATGTTATCAGTATTTCTTTTTTTAATCTACTTCAACCTCTTTATTTTACAAATGAGAAAACTGAGAACCAAATGGGTAAAACCAGTATCTCAAGGTCACACCTTCTTGCTCACAGCAATAACAGTGCTTCCTTTTGGATGATTTCCTGCAAAATAGAATCTTGTTTTACCAACTCTGATAAGTACATAGTAATGACAACTCATGGAGATTTTAATCTGCATTTCCCTGATTGCTAATGAACATCTTTACGTGTCCTTATTTGCTATCTGTATACCCTTATTAGTGAACTTAGTGACTTCTGCTTCTTTTCTTTTTTGAGACAGAGTTGCAAGCTGTCACCCTGGGTAGAGTGTTGTGGCATTACAGCTCACAGCAACCTCAAACTCTGGGGCTTAAGTGATTCTCTTGCCTCAGCCTCCCAAGTAGCTAACACTACAAGTGCCAGCCACAATGCCCAGCTATTTTTCTGTTGCAGCTGTCATTACTGTTTAGCAGGCCTGGGCCAGATTCGAACCCGCCAGCCTCAGTGTATGTGGCCAGTACCCTACCCGCTGAGCTATGGGCACTGACTCTTCTTATTTTCTAATAGGATCGTTCTTTATTTTTGTTTTTGTTTTTGTTTTTTGACACAGAGTCTCACTTTATTGCCCTTGGTAGAGTGCAGTGGCATCACAGCTCACAGCAACCTCAAACTCTTGGGCTTTAGCGATTCTCTTGCCTCAGCTTCCCAAGTAGCTGGGACTACAGGCATGTACCAATATGCCTGGCTAGTTTTTTCTTTTCTATTTTTAGTGGAGACAGGGTCTGGCTCTTCCTCAGGCTGGTCTTAAACTCCTGATCTCAAGCAATGTACCCACCTTGGCCTCCTAGAGTACTACGATTACAGGCGTGAGCCACTGTGCCCAGCCTTATAGTTTTACTTTTTACATTGAGAACTATGATCCATTTTGAATTCATTTCTGTAGAAAATGCAAGACTTAGGTTGAGGGGTGCATTTTCTGGCCTGTTGGTGTCCATTTGTTCCAACACCATTTGTTGAAAAGCCTGTCCCTCCTCCACTGAATTGCTTTAGTTCCTTTGTCAACAAACAATGGGACATATTCATGTGGGCCTGTTTCTGGGTCCTCTACAAAGAGTATATTTAATCAGACATCTGTACACATGTTCTCTACACCTCCCAGCTTGGCAGTGGGTTAATCTTTTCTTCTTTTTTTGGCTTCCCACTCACGTGAGAGGACTCCGAGAACGCTCCCAGAGAGCAGGGTTGTAGGCCTCCGTGAGAAAGGGGACATGCAGCGATCCCAAGAGTGAGAGATAATCTGGGGAGTAGTGAGAGATTCTCATGGAGCACAGCTTGGGGCTAGAGCCCCCCCACCACCACCAATAGAGGCCCCACTCCCAAGGCCTGGCTTGAGCAAACTTGGGTGTCTTTGGTTTCAGGTTTTGGGCCCTTCCGGCAGCACCTGGTGAATTCCAGCTGGGAAGCAGTGAAGGTAAACACCCTCCAGGTCAGGACCCAAGAACTTAGGGTCCAGCCAGGCCCTGTTTCTATGGCTGCTGAGAAACCCCAGTGTGCAGGCCCCTTGGCAACCAGATCCACATGGCGGGAGGAGAAGCAAATGTGCGGGCCCCAGGAGAGCAGCTTGTGTTTAGTCCTCGGGTTGTGACTTGTCTGTCCTCAGGTGCCCCTCCTGCCTCTGTCATAAAGAGAAGAGGCTACAGGGGCACACCTGGTAGGGACAGAAAGTGCCCCAAGACAAGGTCTCCTGGCCCAGAGCAGGTTCCCATTGTCCCCACTCCTCTGACTGGGCAGCTTTGGGACAGTCATTTCCCTCAGACTCAGTTTCCTCATTCACAAAATGAGGGAACACTAGAGCTCATGCGGCAGCCTCGCTCTGAGGATCCAAAAGGGAAGTAGATAAAGCCCCCTTTTGAAGCATAGTACCTGGCACAGGGCAAGTACTTAATAAATGATTATTTTTATTTTATTTTAATTTTTTTGAGGCTGCATTTCACTTTGTCGTAGAGTGCCATGGCGTCATAGCTCACAGCAACCTCACACTCTTGCCTCAGCCTCCCAAATAGCCGGGACTGCAGGCACCTGCCACACTGCATGGCTATTTTTAGAAACAGGATTTCACTCTTGCTCAGGCTGGTCTCCAACACCAGAGCTCAGGCAATCCACCCGCCTCAGCCTCCCAGAGTGCTGGGATTACAGACAGGCATGAGCCACCGTGCCCGGCGCTAAATGGTTATTTTTACAAATAGCATCCTCATCATGAAGTCAGTAGCTGACTCGGAGACTGTCCTCTGTCTATGAGGAGGGATGAGGTCTCAACCTCTTCTTTTCCTTAGTGCACTTGTCTGCTATCTGTCTCCACACAGGCGTCACTTAGACATTGCCAGCCATTCATTCACACTTGGCTATCAGCTTCATGCCCTTGTGGGTCAAGGTAGAATCTTAGACTTATTCTCAGAGTTTCCCTATCAAGCTGGAAATGGACAAAACCACTGGCATCAGGTATTTACCGCAACTGTAGCACTGATTTTTCTAGCCTGTCAGCCAAGATCAAGGAAACTGTCAACTTTTGAGGTAGAATTTATATATTTTTTTGGAGACAGAGCCTCAAGCTATCCCCCTGGAGTGCTGTGGCATCACAGCTCACAGCAACCTCCAACTCCTGGGCTCAAGTGAGTCTCCTGCCTCAGCCTCCCAAGTAGCTGGGACCACAGGCGCCCGCCACAGTGCCCAGGTATTTTTTGGTGGCAGCCATCATTGTTGTTTTGGCGGGCCTAGGCTGGATTCGAACCTGCCACCTTAGGTGTATGTGGCTGGCATCTTAGCCACTTGAGCCACAGGTGCTGAGCCTGGAATTTGGGGTTTTTTTTTATTTTTCGAGATGGGTACAGTGCCATGCTTATAGCAACCTCAAACTCTTGGGCTTCAAGATTGCCTGAGCCTCTCAAGTAGCTAGGACTACAGGTGCCTGCCACAGTGCCCAGTTAGTTTTTCTATTTTTAGTAGAGATAGCATCTCACTCTTGCTCAGGCTGATCTCGAACTCATGAGCTCAGGCTATCCACCTGTCTTGGCCTCACAGAGTACTAGGATTACAGGTGTGAGTCACTGGCCCCAGCCACTAGAAGGCTACTCTATCATTCAGGGTCTTAGTTACAGGCAAAGAGGATCTGATTCACAGATAAGATACCACTAGATAAGATACAGCTTCTGAACATTTCTGGACAAGCAGTGGCAAAGTCCATCTCTGAGGAGCAAACATGTACCCACATACACACACACACACACACACACGTATACACATGCATACACACATTCACACATGCATGCATGTACACACTGCAGGCTGAGGGAAGTGAGTTATTAGCACACACAGAAGAGGCAGGTGAGGTTGAATTCCATGATCAACATTGTAAACAGCAAGTGGGTTGGACATGAAACCAAGGCTCCTCCTTTAAGTCAGACCCCAGTCGTCTCAAGTACCTGTGACTCCTATAGAAGCTTATGCTATTTTTCATGAGAAATTAAAATCTCAGATTTTTCACAAATTAAGATGAACAAGAGACAAAGGAACAAACTACCATTAGTAAAAATTAGCAGATAGATTTAGAACCTTAAGGACTTCAGCTACTAGAATGATCAGAAAATACCAGAACCTTATATGAAATATTTAGAGATAGAATAACAAAAATAAGCAGCAAGAGCCAGGCACGGTGGCTCACACCTGTAATCCTAAAACTCTGAGTGGCTGAGGCAGGTGGATTGTTTTAGCTCATTAGTTTGAGACCAGCCTGAGCAAAAGTAAGACCCCATCTGTACTAAAAATAGAAAACCAAGGCAAGAGGATCACTTGGGCCCAACTGGAAGTTACTGTGAGCTATGATGCCATGGAACTCTACCCATGGCAACAGCTTGAGACTCTGTCTCCAAAAAAGAAAGAAAAAAATAAGCAACAAGAGACTATCAGAAGATCAGGCAAATTGAAAAGGGAAATAGTAGAACTTATAGAAATTAAAAACACAATTGTTGAAGTGAAGAATTTAACAGATGACTTAAAAGGTGATTTAGAATTATAGGTGAAAGACACCAGTCACAAAAGACTACATATTGTATGACTCCATTTATATGATTGTCCAGACTAAGCAAATCTATTAAGGTAGAAGATTGGTGGTACGTGAGGAGGAGAGTAGTTGTGGTAGGGAATGGGAAGTGAAAAGGTGTCTTTTAAGGATGATAAAAAGATTCTAAAATTGTAAAAATGCTTAAACAATTCTGTGGATCTACTAAAAAACATTGAATTGTAGACTTTATATGAGTGAATCATATAGTATATGAATTACTATATCTCAATAAAGAGAGATATGTAGATATATGCATGCACATAGCCTGGCGGTTTAGAGAAAGAAGAGGAGAAAACTAGTGAACTAGAAGACAGATGTGTAGATTTTATTCATAAGGGCAGCATAGAGAGATGTAGAAGTAAGTGGAAAAAGAAATTAAGAGATATGGATGGTGAAATGAGATAATCTAACATATGATTATCATATGTCCAAAGAGAAGACAATGAGAATAAAAGTGAAGCAATAGTCAAAGAGATAATAGGTGAGAATTGGCAAAAGATACGAATCCACAGAAACTAGAAAAACAAAATATGCAAGCAGCACCTGTGGCTCAGTGGGTATGACGCAGGCTGCATATACTGAGGGTGGCAGTTTCAAACCTGGCCCTGGCCAAACTGCAACAAAAAATAGCTGGGCGTTGTGATGGGCACCTGTAGTCCCAGCTACTCAGGAGGCTGAGGCAAGAGAATCACTTAAGCCCAGGAGTTGGAGGTTGCTGTGAGCTATGATACCATGGCACTCAGGGCAATAAAGTAAGACTCTGTCTCTAAAAAAAAAAGAAAGAGAAAGAAAAACAAAATATGCAAGCAAAGACAAAATTCACACCTCTATGCATTATAGTTAAAGTGCAGAACACTAAAGACAAGGAGGACTTTAACCAGAGAGAAAAGACATATATCCTCCAAAAATTGACAATCAAATTAGACCAAGAGTAACTTCCTCAAAAGTAACAATAAAAGCCAGAAAGTAACTCTGGAAGGCCGAGGCAGGTGGATTGCTTTAGTTCAGGAATTCAAGACCAGCCTGAGCAAGCACAAGACCCCCATCTCTACTAAAAACAGAAAAAGTAGCTGGGTATAGTGGCACACACCCATAGTCCCAGCTACTCGGGAGGCTGAGACAAGAGGAGTTGAGGTTGCTATGAGCTACCTCAGAGTGACACCACAGCAGGTAGACCAGGGCAACAGAATCAGACTCTGTCTCAAAAAAAAAAAAAAAAAAAAGCCATAAAGCAATAGAGTTACATGTTCAAAGTACTGGGAAAAAATTGTCAACTTACGCTTGTGTAACCACAAAAATTATCTTTCAGGAATGAGGATGAAACAAAGAGATTTTCATTTAAAGGAATACCAAGAATTTATTATGAAAAAGCAAAACATTAAGGGAACATCTAAAAGGTGTCCTTCAAAAGGAAGGAAAATGGTTCCAGAAAGATGGTATGAGTTACAAAGAAGAATGATAAAATCTAACTAGCATTATTTATACAAAATAATAATGATAGGTAATTTTCAGGCTTAAAAATGGCCTGAACTAAATTATAGGACAATAAGAACAAACAGGCCAAGAGGGATGATTGAAGTTTAAGTCTTTTAAGGTCCTTATGTTTTATAAGACAGGCATTCAGATACCAGCTTTAGACTTTGTTAAATTATGTATGCATGGAAAAATTTCAGAAAGAGTAGAAATAGGGTGGGCAAAGTGGTTCACCTTTGTAATCCTAACACTTTGGGAGGTCAAGGCTGGAGGATTGCTTGAGGCTAGGCGCTGAAGACCTGCCTGGGCAACAGAGTGAGATAAAAAATTAGAGATAGGGACAACAGAGCATCTCTATAAAACATTTTTATATTTATATTTGTTTATTTATTTATTTATTTTTGAGACAGAGTCTCACTTTGCACCCTTGGTAGTGTGCTGTAGCATCACAGCTCAGAGCAACCTCAAACTCTTGGGCTTAAGTGATTCTCTTGCCTCAGCCTCCCAAGTAGCTAGGACTACAGGTACCCGCCGCAATGCCTGGCTATTTTTAGAAATGAGATCTCACTCTGGTTCAGGCTGGCCTCAAACCTTCCAGCTCAGGCAGTCCACCCACCTCAGCCTCTCAGAGTGCTAGGATTATAGGTGGAAGCCACCACACCCAGCCTATAAAACATTTTTAAAAATTAGCCAGGCATGGTGGGACAGGAGGCTGAGGAAGGAGGATCACCTGCAACTTGGCGTTTGAAGCTGCAGTGAACTACTATCACACCACTGCACTCCAGCCTGTATGACACAGCAAGACCCTGTCTCAAGTTTATAAAACATAAAATAACTCAAATGCATTTTTGTCATAGTTGCTCATAAATGGGAAAGAGTGTTTTAAAAAGAAGGAAAAAGGGAAGAGGAGAGAGGGGAGGGGAGGGAGATATGGGAGAAAGGGAGGCTATTTGGGGGGACCTCGCCTAATGTGCATGATGCAATGGTACATTTGAAAACTATTAAGAAATGAGTATAGTTGTGATAGATGTGTTACTTAGTTCAATGTAAGCATCTTACATTGTATATCGAAGCAGTACCCTGAACCCCATAAATGCATCAATGTACAAAGTTATGATTTAATAAAAAAAAAAGAATAAATTTTTAAAAAGAAGGAAAATATAGAAAAATAATATCAATGCTTAAAGTTTACATTGAAAAGAGGCATCTCCGGCTCGGCGCCTGTGGCTCAATTGGCTAGGGCGCCAGCCATGTACACCTAAGATGGCGGGTTTGAATCCCCAGCCCGGGCCCGCCAAACAACAATGATGGCTGCAACCAAAAAAAAAAAATGGCCGGGCGTTGTGGCGGGTGCCTGTGGTCCCAGCTACTTGGGAGGCAGAGCCCACGGGTTGGAGGTTGCTATGAGCTGTGAT
>CAUYQV010078070.1:0-13357 GCA_963574575.1 Galagoides demidoff
CAAGAATGAAGAAAAAGTATCCAATGTACACAGATTTCCTTTTAAGTCTTCAAAACAAGAGACTGTCATCCCAGTAACAAGAAAAAGTTGTTCTACACATGAATTTAGTGAAAACATACTAAAATCCAATGCAGAAATATGAACATAACCTGTTAACACTGTCTCCCATTAGCTTTCTCCACGAAATCAAAATGGTGCCTCAAGAATATGTAAATTTTCCAGGAAAACACATTATGTTTACAAAACCCTAGTGTTACCTGAGCAAGCATTTATAATCACAAGTGGGTTTGTGTTGAAGGCTGACCTGACATGCATAATTCTGTAGAACCCTGATACTCAGATGCAATAATTCTCAGAGATACAGAATCATAGACTATTTCAACTCTGTGTGAGAGCTGAAATATGAGAAAAGAAAACACAGAACTAAATATTACATTGTAGAAATGTTTGGAGAACTTTGCCTGAGAGCAGATAAGGTCTGAGTATAAGGAAACATTCCAAAGCTAAGTTCTTCAGGGTCGTTCTAAAAGGCCAAGTGCCTATTCTTAGTCTAACGCTCCAAGCCAGCTATTTTGTGACAGCTATGTATTGTCAAGGCAAAACTACGTGTGTGTCTAATAGAGCCTGCAGGTTCCAGTTACAGGTGAGATTGAGTTTTTAATTTGTCGTTTTGGCAATGGGAATTCCAGGGGCTACTTAGCATTTAGTTGCATGTGGGCAAAAATTAGTTTCTTGTGCATTTTTAGGCCTATTAAGTGATTGTAGGTTCAAACCTTAAACTCATTTGGAAGAATACTGTGACTGAAAGGTCAGCTTGAAAATAAAAAAAAAAAAATTGAAAAATTAAAGGAAAAAAAAACTTGGCCCCCGTAGAAATAACTAGAAAAACAATTTGTAGATTACTGAATTTAACAAATCTGTCAGTATGTAAAGGAAACACAATTAGAGGAATAAAAGGATTAAAGGAACCACATGCAATGGCATAATTTCATTTTTGGACAGGCATATAATTTCCTTTCATTTTTGCAGTTCCATGTACATTAGCTATTGTTTAGGAAAATGAATGAAGTGGGCTGACATAAGACCTTTGTCACTGCTTAGTTTTTCAAGTCAATCTTAATAAAGGTGTAAGCCAATCTTACAATTCTTACTAATGACTGGTAACACTATAAATTGTATGGATGTGGCAAATGAAAATTGGTGCAAGTGTATGGACTAAAAACAACAACAAAATACTTCTCTTATTTTCTTCTAATTGTTAAGGAATTTGCCAGTTTGGAGAAATAATTAGCATTTCAATGTACCTCACTTTGTACCTAATTGGGACTTGAACATTTCTGTGGGATCAAGATAATTCCTGTTTGATTATTTGATTAATGAATGGGTAAATTTACAACCAATATTTTATAAACATATCTCTTTGACCTGTTGCAATATTCACATAATGAGAAATATGTCCTTTGTCCTTTTAGTGGAGGTAGAGTCTAGAACTGTCATTACTAGTGTCATACATGAGGAGAAATCACTTTGGAGTCAATGTTAAAATGGAATATCTACTTATGTATATGTAGTTTGGCTATTGCTTTTTCATCTTTAATTTCCTTTGTTTAAGTTGTGTTTTGCTTATAAATAATTCAAGAGAAATCTGTTTGATTCTGAAATAGGTAAATCAATTAATGATTGCCTCAGAGTATTTATGCATGCTAGCCTCACAAGCCAATGCCAATCAATATTGAGAAACTATCAGTTACCTCATTGACTATATTAGAAAACAGTTGCTATTTTGCACTAAGAGTATGAAATCAACAATCTCAGGCTTATGAACACAAATTAGAACAATATACTTATTCAAAAGGGCTTTTGATTACCTTCTGATGAGGCAGACTATACAGTGTTAGAATAACTATCATCTGTGTTAAAAAAAAAAAAAAGACAAAAGAAAAGAAAAATACCCTAAGGATAACTGCTCCTCTAATAAAACAGTAAAAGGTTTCTTCCTTCTGTACCTTTCCACCCCGTGCCCAAATCTGACCAAATAGGAATATTCATGCAAATGATGAAAATGCAAAGTAGTTTAAATTGCAAATGGTTTGTTTTTTTCCATTGTGAGCATGGGTAGGTTTTGCTTAATTGATTCCTGGGTTCAAAGCTGCTGCCTCAAAATTAGCATGTCAGCCTTACTGTTCCAGCACTATTCTCTTACTTCTAAGCTTTCATTTCATATTCACACAAAACTATCTGAAGTGATCCTTAAGAAAATCTACCTGCACATGCTTTGTGTAGTTTGATATAAAAATGTTTATTATTGGACAGCACCTGTGGCTCAAAGGAGAAGGGTGCCGGCCCCATATACCGGAGGTGGTGGGTTCAAACCTGGCCCCAGCACAAAACTGCAAAAAAGAACATTTATTATTTCTCCCTGAAGGTAATGATTTTCATGCTGTTTTTCTTTATTTTTATTTTGGCATTTGTAAATCAGTACTTTAAGAAGCTATCTTTGTTAACATTCTTTCTTTGAAACTTCTATGACCTTCCAACCTTGCAACTAAAATATTGTATCTGGAATTAGATAACTTCATAGATATGTTGGGAATTTCATAAAATAACATGGTTTCTGACACATGATAGAGCTCAAAATATTTGTTGAATTTGATTGAGATGTCATATCTGGAGAGGTGAAGTTTAAAAATAGAATCTAAATATTGTATGAAGCATGAATTATCTTTCTAAAACCAAGCAGTTAGGAAACTTTTGCTTGAACTTCTCTGGAAACAAAGAATTTGCTCTTTTTATTAGCTTTATGTTGGATTAGTATATACAGTTTCTAAACGTTAGAGATTTTCTTTAAATCTCCATATCATAGCTTGACCAATAACCTGGAGTCATGGAATGTTGATCATCAGTTTATTTTTTTTCTTTCAGACTGAATACCATCCCCTTTTCTTCTGATGGAAATATTAAGGAAACTATAAGCCTTTCTTATTTAGGAAACACATTTTGAAAATTGTTATGAGCCAGGCAGACCCCATGCTTCTACCAGAAGCAAAGGATGAGATGAATTTTTGAACTCAAGCTTGTAGAATATGGATAAGTAAAATAAGTCAATCAATAATTTTAGTTTGGCACAGTTTGAAAGTGCCATACAAGGAATATCTTATAATAATATAAATAAACAAAATAAAGAAACTCAACTTGGGCTGGCATTTTCACAAAAAGCTTAGAAAGCATAGATATTTGAGCAGTCCCAAAGGATCAGAAGCTGATTGTAAGTTGAAAAAAGGAGCGAAATTAATTTCTTCGATACAGTGGTGGCATGAGTAAATTCACAGATTTGTAAAGAGTACATTATGTACCCACGTCTATGAATTCTAAATGGCTGGTCTAAAACAAGGAAGAAGGAAGCTCTGGGAGAGGAAGTTGTATAAGATGCCTGGAAAGGGATCCTGAAGGGTTTGTACACTATGTTGAAAGATTTGTTTTATTACAAAAATGAAACCTAGTAGCTGAAGAGTTTTATATTCACTATTAGACTTTGCAGAATTCTGGTTACAGTTGATGAAGGTCAGGAGAAAGGTAAAAGCTATGAGGTCAAGTACACAAACATACAATGAAAGCATGGGAACACTCTGGAAAATACTTAGCAAGTAGGATGGGGAGGACGTGAAAACAAGACAAGTTTGATTAAACAAAGTCAGGACTCATAATACACAGACTTCTTTACTTCTGGTTTGAGTGATATGGGGGATGGTGATGTAATTCTCTATGTTGCAAAGACAGGAAGAAAAAAGAGAGCTTGGGTAGAATCATGAATGACTTTAGTTTGGTACCTTTCCACCTGAGAGCCTGCAAAGCCAGCCAATTAATAAGAAAGAAAACACAATTGAAGTATCTAAAACAAAGATGCAATAAGAAATAAAGGGAGGCTGAGAGGATGGGCATGGTGGCTTATCCCTGTAATCCTAGCAGTTTGAGAGGCTGAGGCAGAAGGATTACTCTAGAGCAGGAGTTGCAGACCAGCTGGGCAACACTGCCCGTAAAAATATAAGAAAATATGAGCCAGGTGTGACCGTGCACACATGTAGTCCCAGACACTCAGGAGGCTGAGAGAAGGAGTTTGAGGGTATAGTGAGTGGTGGTAATACAACTGCTCGCTGCTCTCTAGCCTGGGCAATGGTGTAAAACTCTATCTCAAAAAGAAAGGGAAAATTTTGAACTAAAGTATACCATGTGATATAATGTGGGAAAAATCCTTTAGAATAAGGAGTATAAACTATCATCAGAAAGTCTAGTTACTCTCAAATAATGCAGTATTTAAAATAGGAAGAGAAAATTAAAATATCTATGCAGCTAGTTTAGATTTTTGTCGCCGACTTCTGTCTATTCTCCCAGTACCAGCTCCCGCCAGACAGCTTCTCCTCCGTTATTGACCTCATCGTTACACTGAGCACACTTGGCTATTCTAAATGTTCAGAAGGCTTTCCTCTTCCTGATTCTTCATACAGATTGTATTTATTTATGAGCCCAGCTCGAGTCTAACCATGTCTGTGATAGCTCAGAAATTATTTACCCTGTCATACGATGGCTTTATGTATTTAAATCTCATTTTACCAACTAGGTTTTAAGCTATAGGGAGCATCTTAAATATCTTTGTATCTTCTTTAATGACTTCTTAGGTCCAAACGCCTAGTAACTTCCCAGTAGATACTTGCAGATTAAAAGAAATATTGAACTTATTGCCTGGAAATAAAAATTTAATGACTATAAAGAAAGGCCTCTCTCCCAGGATGAGCCACTTTATCTAACAAATTTGATTGTAACTTGAGAGAACACATAAATCTTTATGAAATGATGCAAGGCATTTTGTTAATCATTGAGAAAATCATTTCTTGAGGATTTTAAGTTTTTTGCCATAGGCATGAGAGAATCAAAGCAGCGTCCAGAGCAACTGACAAGGTGAACAAGGATAAACAGAACACCTCAATGTTGGTACTCCAAAAAATAATGGTTTTTAAGGACAGTACTAGAGAAAGGAGAGTTGTCAAGTGGAAGGTCTAGAGACACGTTCCCAAGATGAATGACGGCCTGTCTTTCATAACTGGATCCTTCTACTCAGTGTAGGCACAAGGCAGACAAGGAATAGGGTTAGTTGCTTCCTTTCTTTACCAGGTAAGCTGCTGAATTTTTCTGTGGTTTGACCAAGGTCACAGACACTGAAAGAACAGAAAATCAACAGTAGTCTTTTGTGCAATTTTCTCCAGTAAATAGCATTCCACTCATTTGTTCTTCAAGTAGAGCTGTCTTTAGCAATACAAAGGCGAAACGTAAAATTTTTAAGTACATAAGTCAAAGCGTTAGCTACAACAAAAATGGCCATAAATTTCCTTTTAAAATATGTATTCCTCAAGGTAAAATCATTTTTGTCTAGGCTATGCCTGAAGCACAGTTTTTAGAGCACAAATTCTAAAATGGTAACAAAGAAGAGAAAATAATAAAAATGCAGACAGACTTTTAACATAAATAGTACAGTTTTCAAGAATGTCACTTGCTTAAATGAGAGTCAATAGAGATCTCTTACAATTTATGAATGTGGTAATCATTAATATTTGTTAATTTGTACATACGAATATTAAACTATAAAGATAAAGCTAGAACAAAATGATTGACTGTACATAAACTTGGATCATGCTACACAGTTCAAATTACTACGTACATTTAATATTTTAGCCTATTGGTTTCCTTTTACTACGATTGTTTCCATAACACATTTATTATTACAGTATTTAATGTTCTAATCAGCTATAACAAAGGAAATATTGGGAGGATTGCACAATCTGTTAAAGTGAAGACAGAATTACCTCTAGAAGAAAATGTTTTATAAAATGCTATTTGAACAAATTATGATTAAAAACAATAATACATGTAATTTTTATTTGTTCATCATAAGAAACTTCGTTCATGAATCCTCGTACAACTCAGTATTTAAATTTCCTTTGGCCTCAAAATGTAAAGAATCAAAGTACACTGACTCAGTTAAGTAAACTGTCATTTCTAAAAGGAGAACATTTTAAGACATTTATGTTTGCCTATAGATTTGACATTTAATCAGAGAAAACCATGATGATTATAGCAAATGAGGATTAAATGATATTAAACAAGGAAATCAGTAATGAAGGTTTGTGGAAGATCATATTTTATTTGCAATGATTTCAGTATGATCTCATATATGACAGAATGATTATCCGAAGCTTGCTTCTTAGAATTTTTATTTCATATAATTTTACTGATGATTTAATTTATAGCCCAATTAGTCAATATTTCAAATGCCATAAGGCTAGGGATGCCAGGAGAGTCTTTTTATATATCCATCTGTCATGTTCTCTGATATTTTATTTCCCATTTAACATTGAGCAATTTGCTCGATTTTGTTTTTATTTTTATTTTTTGGCCAGTTAGATCTCTTCTTAGATATCAAAATACTCTGACAACATCAAAGCAATAGGGACTTTTGAAGTGGTAAAGAGAACATGGAAAGGTGAAATAGTGTTTATAAAGAGTAAAACTTAGATGAACTGAATTTTTTAAAAATTAAAATTCTCTCCTATATTTGGGGCAAAATTTCAGAAAAGTGTTCAGTGCTTGATGAGATTAAAGTAAATAACAGTTGTTCTAAACTCCTTCAAGATCACTTACATTTAAGTTACCCAGAATTTTTATAAAATTTATCAATATTTATGAATAAATATTATTTGCATGAGCTAGATACAAAGAAATATCTTAAGTAGTCAGGATATTAGTATTTTAGCTTCAGAGGTGACATTAATAGATACATAAAATATATACATTAATATATAAATTTAATATTATGCATATATTAATTATATGATATATAATTGTATTATAATATATAATTAATACATATTAATATATACATAATATTACATAAATGTTTAGGACATATGTCTAAAAGGTCAGGGAAAATTTATATGTCTGGAGTAAAGAGACTATATTTGATGGGTATGTTGATAAAAAGGAGGCAATGAAATAAAAAATTCATATACAGCAAAGGAAAGGAAGGATTTATTTGGCCCATAGTGAGCATAAAATGTGTCTGGAACAGATTGTTCTTGTAGAAGACCAATTATGGTGATCAATGAAAGCTAAACTTTGTGTCTGTCTTTCACTTTATGCAGAGAGGTTTCAGAGCCATAGACAGTGAGGTTTATTACAGGTTGTCATAGTAGTGATTAGGGCACTATTGCTTACTTTTGTAAGCGCTGTTAAAACGGTATGAAACTATATAATGAAGGACAACATAGGGTAGTAATTAAAGTAGACACAATCAATTTATTCTACTGCTTCCAAATCAGTTCCCACTTTTCACATTTATATAAGAAGTATTTGCTCACATGCCTCATTCTATGAGTAGACTGAACATTATTCTAACTCCTTCCCAAACGCCAGTGTAGGTGCATAAAGGGATGAACTAATCAATATCAAATGGACCTGCAAAGCCCAACATGAAAGGGAAAGGAAGGGAGGAGGGACATAATAAACCCACGACCCTCCTCTTTTTAGAACATGGACTAAAAATGTCTTTTTATTTCTATATATTGTTTCTCATATACTACAGGAAGTGATGTCCACATCAATTCTTGAATCTGAGGAGTTTTACAGCTTCTTTGACTCAGAGTTCCACATTGTCTGTTCTTACATTTTCATTAGTGCTCTAAACAGTCTCTGTTACTTTTTCCATATTCTACTCTCTAATCATGATGGGTATTTGAATAATAGATTACAATACATTGTTATAATATGCAATAGCTTGGTTTGGAGGAAAAGAGACACAAAAATTACAAGAAAGTAAATCATATGAAGTTAACCCAATGCCCTTTTATAAGAGACAAAGAGAATAATGTATGTGATGTCTTTGACTCTACTTGATTGTTTACTCAGTAAGCTTACCCCAATATTTAAGGTGGGATCTCCGCATCTCCTGCTTTGTCAGTTGTCACTGTTCCCTTTTACCTCCATAATATCAGCATTTCTTTAAAGTAAGTATAATTATGGTATCAATCCAGTATTTGTAAAAAGATCTTTCCTTTAGAGGATATAATCCATGAATCACAGAGTACAGTGCAAATCATGGAGAGAAGCCATCTGTTCAGATGGACATTTATTATATTGGCTGTAAAAATTTGTATTTATTATGTATGAAATGTTGAATAATTAAAAATAGATTTGAGAGAAATGCCTAAATGTAAAGAAACTAAATGATTGGATTGTCAAATAAGGAAATACTGAATAGATACAACACAAAGGATTAAAAAAACTTTGTGCTGATATTGACTAAGAGATTTGAGGGTTTTTTTTTAAACTAAATGCAATTTTTGCTCTATGTGCTGAACGTCCAATGACATCTCTATTAGTTCCAGGAATCCCACAGATACCAGAATTCATGAATACATAGCATTTGCACGTAGCCTGGATCCTCCCATACATTTTTAATTAACTCTAGACTTCTTTTATGTAATGCAATGCAAATAGTATGTATATAGTTGTTACTCTGTATTGCCTTTTAAATTGGTATTTTTTTATTGTTGTATTATTATTTTTTATTTTCTTCAATTCACAATTTGCTGACCCTTCATGGGGAACCTGTAGATACAGAGAACCAACTACATCCTGTTCCATGTAATACTTTTATACTTGATCTTAGCCCAAAAGCAGAGACGTGATCATGTAATGCTTTAGATTTCTGTCTTTTTCTAAACTCAATCACTTTGCAGTTCCATGACACCGTATTTCTCTCTTTTGTTCTCTCTGTGTGTGAACATTTGAATGAATGAAAATCTAAAATATTTAAACCATTCAAAGTCATAATTTTATGGATCAAAATCTAAGCATTTAAAGCCAAAGTATCTAGGGAAAAAAATCTTCCATTTTTTAACAGTGATTTGTTATTCATGTCTATGAAACACATTGATTTAAGGAGAAGCTTCATAATTTGGTGGTGTGAAGTAGGGGTGAAGAGCAGTGCTTACTGAATTCTGATAAAATAAAAGGATGTTTTAAAAGAAAGCCAAGCTATTTGAGGTGTAGTAGACCTGAAGCCTACAACTTTGCTTACAATAACAAAGGACCTATGACTGGATAAATCAAGTATCTCATTATTGTACTCTAGCTATAATAAAATTACTGAAGGAGTGGTGTTTTAGTGAGTTCAATACATCTTAAGAGTGCCTGAGAGTACTTAGTACATATCTGATGTCTGATAATGTAGCAATGATGTGGTTTACAAGGAAGATAAGGGTAATGGACAGTTGGAGTTTGAATTAGCTGGGAGGTTATGGAAAGGGAGAAAGACTTCACCCTCTTTTATTGTACCATCACTAAATCCTGTTTATATTTTGTCTCATAGATGATGTTAATTTTAATGTACTATTAAACTTTAACATGACATAAGTGAATCTATCATGTTTCCCATAATAAACAGAACCTGCCTTATTTCCTATAATAAATCATTATCCAGACATTGACCTTGTAACCTTTTCAATGTTACTGGTATTATTCTTCCCTGGGTACCCAAACTCAAAACTCAAAACCCCAAACCTCTAATTTTCTTTGTCCCCATTCTCATACATCTAATATATCAGTGAGTCTAAAAAGTCTACACATGTTTTAAATTTTGCCTATTTGCAACATATCTGCTTCCTTCAACTAATGAAGATAATAGGCTTTTTAAGGAGGGGTGTTATATCTTAGGACAGTCAAGAGGCCTGGTGATTCCTGGCAGTAAGAAGTCGGCCCAGAGGCCTTTCAAAATTCAAGTATTTTGTCCTGAAGAAAAATCAACATTTCTGGGAAAGAACTCAAAATGTCAAGTAGTTAGTTAAAAGGGAGAGGATTATACTAATAGTATAGGGGTCAATTGAAATTTGTTCAAGGAGCAGGTTATAACCGCCTCCTTCTTTGTAGTTCCTTTCTCAGTATTGGAGAAATCAGAGTGTGAATATATCTGGCTGCTTCCTGCTGATGGGATGGAGTTGGAGTATAAGGAAGAACAGAAGTGTTTAGCCTATAACCACAAGTTTTTACTGCGTTTTGTTCAGGTGCCACCTTCTCCCAAACAAGGTAATAAAACATATCAAAAGAAGTGCCCATCCCCATCTGGAATCCCTCCCAGAAGATACTGGTGCAGTGTCCCCCCAGAGTTTTTATCCAAAATTTTCCTATTCATTTATGAAAACAGTTTTAGGGAGCTGGTGTAACCAGCAACTTTGACCTGTTATGTACTGACAGTTGGTGGTAAGGATTACCAACAAACAAGTGTCCACCATTGTCCAGGTATTTAGACCATCATAGGCTCGTTTTTTTTGTTGTTGTTGTTGTTGTTTTTTATTTTTTCCCCACTGACCCCACAGACAAAAATATGCTCAGTAGGTGTGACAATAAGATTTTCTCCTGCTTGCCCGTCCCTCTGAATCTGATGTGTTATCAATTTCTCAGACATTGCAAAACATCATTTGCTGATGTCATACAAATAAGGGTCGCCTGGCTATCCAATTGGAGAGAAGGAATTAAGGCCAATTGGTTGGACAATTGCCAGGCTACTCTTTGGGCCCACAAATCTACCATAGACAGTTCTCTGATGTCCCCAGCTATGCATGATTGCTACCTCCCAAAGCAGTAAAAATGGCTTTTAGTAAATTAAAAATTTGTGATTCATATTCAATGTTCTTGTTTTTAGAGCTAAGGTACCCTTTTTTCTTTCAAATAGATTTATGAGCATATGCCACCATAAAGGTATACTGAGAATCAGTCTACTTAGTGCAATTAATTTATTTTTCTGGTCTAGTGTTGGGAGAGTAGGTCTTATACTCAATTATGTGTTGGCTAGTAACCACAGCATACTCAGCTTTGTATTGTCCTGGTTCTATATGGCTGGTTACACTCACCAAGACCTCCTTATCTGGGTCCAACAGGAGTGGCTCAGTCAAATCTGGGAGCCGAGGGGGCAAGTAGTCAAAACTCTGAATGCACTTATAGAATGGGGGAAAAGATTCCATAGGCATCAAGGTAGCCAGACTAAAGGTAGACACTACCTTCGGAGTTATATTAACTCTGGCAATTAACTTTCTGTTTTAGTAAGGGTAATATACAACATGTGGTGACAACAGTCAGTTGTTCAAGACAAAACTTTTCAGATTCCTGTAAATTATCATAAATATCAGCCACCACTTCACCACAAATGAGCCATCTTTTTGTTACAATATCCAGTTATTTAGATCTATAAGGCATGGGTTGTTTATGATTCCCCAAATTTGTACCAGTTCCCTGAGTCTAATTCTTTGTCTTTCTTGAATGAACAAATTAAAAGGCTTATATATGTCTAGAAGGCCCAATGTGGGAGAAGTCATTAATTTTTTTGAATAAAAAGCAAGTCGTTCTTGGGGTTCAAGAGCAAGAGGAATGCAAAAGAAGGTCTCTTTTAAATGCATTGATAACAGCTAGGCAAAATTTCTAGATGAAGCGTTAGGAGAAGAACAGCTCCCATTATTTGGTTTATTGCTCTTAGCTTTTGAACACACTGTTAATTATATCCACCCTCTCTTCCCTTCATGTCTGGAAACTCCGTTTTAAGGTTTATTTTCTTCTCTTGACCAAGAGGGGGTCCATTCACATGGGGGGATGCCTAGTTATATTTTCCCCCCTTTTGGCCAAGATTTGCTAGAGGCAGCATTGATAGGCAAACTTTTATCCCATTATTTCTGGGGTAGTGTACCAATTTGCCTCAGTTCCATGCTGTTCCTTGACAGGAAATTTATGGCCAAAAGACTTAAAGTCAAAAGACTTAATAGCCAATCAAATATTCTAGGCCACCTGGGAATGGAGCTGGACAGGCATTTGTTAACTTTCACAACGTAGCACCAAAAAGCCAACTCTCAGAAGAAAGGTTATAAAATTACTTTATCTGTAAGTGTTGAGATATTGCAATCTTAGGTTTATTTACAGACTTATAGCAATTTCTTATTTAAAACATAAGCATTGTTAAATATTTAAGGAATTTAGACCATTTTGTTATACAGCCATATTTTTTGTGATCACTTTAATAATCTGTTCTCAGGTTCAAAACAAATCTCTTACTACATGTCTATTTATATAAACTCCAGAACTGAGAACAACTATACCCAGGAAGTTTGTCATCAGGTATCTTGATATCTTTTTTGTAATTTTCTTTGAGTCTAAGGGAAACATGAAACTCATTATGATTGGGGTAGATGCCTTGACCATGTGGTCCAAAGAGTTAATGTCCTTCATTGTGCCAGCTATTTGGACATCTGTGTGTCCTTGAGCTGAAAGGTCTGAACAAATTCCATCTCTCAAAATTGGCTCTGACAATCTCACATGCCACCCCCTTCTATGAAAGACCTCGGCCTAGAAGAAGGATGTTTGTAGTTTTAGGAATAGGGTTTGGCTATGGAATAGTTTTTAAATTCTGAAGATATCAGATAAACTTTGCTATTACCTGATATTTGTCTTGACTCTGGAAAATAAGCCAAAAAAAAAAAAAAGAAAGAAAGAAAAAGAAAAAAAAATCAATAATCAGTTTAAATAAAAAATCATAAAATTTCAGTTCATTCTATGGTCTTTTGTTTAAAAAGTAAATCTTGGAATACAACTGATTATAAACTGTTGAATTTCAATTTATGTCTCTAGAAATTGCTCAAATGTTTTATGATAATCTACTATTTAATCTATTTTGAGATTCCAAATTACTCAAAAGAATCTGGAAACCACAGTCTATAGATACACAGTCAGAAGTAGGTCTTATAAATTTGTAAGGCTAATTTCACTTGCTAATTATTAAATACTATAATTTTCCATGTATAATGAATATCTTTTTGTCCAAAATTTGAAGGAAGAATAATAATGTACATTAAACATTGAGGGAAAAATAATGATGTACATTAAACCAGTAGCAATTTCACATGCATATAAATGTTTTTAATTCTTTTCTTTTCTTTTTTTGAGACGTGGTCTCACTTTGTCACCCAGGGTAGAGTGTTGTGGTGTCATAGTTTAGAGAAACCTCAAACTCTTGGGCTCGGGGGCAGAGCCAAGATGGTGGACTGCAGCCAGCTTTTTACAGAAGCTCCCGTCCAGAAGGAGGCTGAAAGGACAGAAGTTTAGCTACTTAGCTGATGGTTTGGAGAAGAGCCAAGAGAGGAGAATGAGGAGCACACTTCAACCTTCCTGAGGCGAGCGGCAACCCCAAAAATACAATCAAAAGGTACAGAATCCACCACCAAGCGGACGGGAGTCCCCTCCCCCGCAACAAGGGCTCGCAGTTTACTCC
>CAUYQV010078072.1:0-16243 GCA_963574575.1 Galagoides demidoff
TGTGGTCCCAGCTACTTGGGAGGCGGAGGCAGGAGACTCGCTTGAGCCCAGGAGTTGGAGGTTGCTATGAGCTGTGATGCCATGGCACTCTACCCAGGGGGATAGCTTGAGGCTCCATCTCAAAAAAAAAAAAAAAAAAAATCCCTACAGCAGTGGTTCTCAACCTTCCTAATGCCGTGGTCCTTTAATACAGTTCCTGTGGGTTGTGACCCACAGGTTGAGAACTGCTGCCCTAGAGGGTAGGAATCATGTTTATTCAACTCACTTTAATAATACCTTCCACATCAGGTGTGGAGGCTCACACCTATAATTCCAGCACTCTAGGAGGCTGGGGCAGGAGGACTGCTTAAGGTCAGAGTTTGAGATCAAACTGGGCAACATAGTGAGACCCTTTCTCTAAAAAAATTTAAAAATTAGCCAGGTGAGGTGATGCAGTCCCAGCTACTTGGGAAGCTGAGGCAGGAGGATCGCTTGAGCCCTGGAGTTTGAGGCTGCTGTGAGCTATGACGACACCACTGCACTCCAGCTTAGGACTACAGTGAGACTACATCTCTGAAACAAAACAAAACAGAATCCCCTACAAAGTTTGTATTTAGAGTGAGTTTCAAGGTAAAATTCTTACTGACCAGCTGGGCAAAACTCAAGATCCTTTAAGGACTCTGATCACTTGTTAAGCAGCAGTTTCTCTCTTCCCACCAACACCCAGTCTTGCAGCATTTGCACCTGCTTCTAAACCCAAGCACATGATTTCGGGACCAGGAAGACCCCCAAACTCCCACTCCTCTCCTCAGGGAGCCCAAGTCAACTTTTGCTCCCCAGCTTGCCTGTGCACCAGAGGGGCACTCACAATGTACTGCATTGTTCTGCTGCAACATCATCAGTATCACAGCGAAAAACCCTCCTTTACATGCAACCAAGCCCCTAAATAAAAGGAAAACTCATTTCATATTTTGTTCTCTCTAGGCACAGAAAAATTAGTTAGCAGATCTGTAAAAATGTCTCTTTAGAACCAATAGGACATAAGTTGGCCTGTTCTCAAATCTGTGTAGCTTACATGCCTTTCCTCAGAAATTCATCTTTCCATCTATTTTTGCTGGTTTTCTCAGGCCCTTTGCCATATATTTTAAAACTATTATACCAAACCTAAACTTTCTGATAAACACTGAAAACACTGTGTGTCCCATGCTGAAGCCTAAACAAAGCAGTCCTCCCCTGCCTGTGCCCCACCAGTCCCCCTCCCAGACGGACACTTCATTTATCACCAGCAGAGGAAAGCACCTTCCTGTTACTATGGCAAAGCAGCTTGGCAAATCCAAAAGCAAACACTGTCTGCTGCTTGAACCTTACCAAAACTTATCTTAGTATTATTTTATTGATTTATTTTAACTAAACCCTGAGAACAATTTGGATTTCTAGCATCAAGTAAGGCTTCCTGCTCAGGCTTTGCACCATCACATCTCTCTAACGTGGCCTGGAGCCAAGTATCACCCAATCCAGTGGGTTCTTTTCTCAGCACACCATCCCTGTCACTCTGAGCTGCTCCTCCCCACCTCCCTGTCCAGCAGTGTCTAAGACTGACTCAGCCAGGCAACTCACATCTCTTCTACCCCAAGGTTAGAAGGCATTTCACTGCCAGATTCTCATCGTTCCCTGTGCCCTTCTCCTAGCAAGACTATACCACTACTCTGTGAAGTGGCCCCAGGGATTATGTGACCCTGTTCTAAGCTGGCACCAGCTCCCTCTTACATCTCACACAGCTTCCCATGTCTTTTCTTCCCGCCATTCCATGAACTAAGTGTGAAGGCGAGAGGTGGAGAAGAAAGGTGACTCAGTGGTTCTCTTTTCTTCTAAGCCAAGATGAAAACAAAGTTGTCCACATGGAGATCTGTCTTGGGAAGATCTTAAAATGCTGCTAGGACAGAGGTTGAATCTATCAGTCACAAACTCAAACCTTGCCATTGTTGGCAGCAGAGAGTAACACATGTTTACTGTAAAACACTTTAGAACAAGTAATCTTAAGTAAAAAGAAAACTACCATAATCCCATCACTCAAAGGCAATGAAAAGCACAATTATCAGTGTGGTGGGTCTAGCTGTCTTTGGCGGAAACTGTCTTTGTGTTGGAAAATGCTGGGTGGTCATTTGCATATGAAAACATGAACCCACAGAGAGAAGACTGAAAGTCATGTGTAAGAAAACTGGGATGAATCTGAGGCATTTTGGTCTAACAAGAAAAGAACAAGGAAAAAGATGAAAGTGCCGAAGGAGACAGGATAGACAGCCCCCTCAGTGTGGCAGGCTGAGGGGTTCATGCCCCAGGGCAGGGTGTGCACAGCAGTTCCTCCTTGTCTGTGTCCTATAGTGGCAGGAGCCCCCCCAAACTCCAACTGGCAATCAAGGAAAAGCACTGAGTCACTGAGAGGTGCAGAGACAGTTCCTGAGCCTGAGGTACCCCCAGCACCCCAAGGAACTCACAAGAGCCCTGGGAGCCTACCCAGGCCTGGGGTAAACACAGATGGATGTCCTTACAGTTTACTTTGCAGTGATTAGGAAGACAATCCATAGTTAAAGTACAGACTATGTAAGCAATCTTACATTCTTTTTCACCCATTACAATCATTTGTCCTATTACTAAAAACGTTATAAACATTCAGTGATTCCCGTATGGAGATCTAACATAATTTTCTTCACCATTACTCTACCAGCACATAACAAGCGTATTTGTATACAAACCTTTTTCAGAGATACCTAGTAGTGAAATTTAGTTGTTCAGAGCAGGGCTCTTTTAAAGTCCTTGATATATAACACAGCACTGTACTGTCAACAAAACACCCATTTATACGTTCCAAAATACTGAGTATCTACATTTATAAAAATTACTAATTTGAGTTTTTTTGTTTGTTTGTTTTGAGACGGAGCCTCAAGCTATCCCCCTGGGTAGAGTGCCATGGCATCACAGCTCATAGCAACCTCCAACTCCTGGGCTCAAGCGAGTCTCCTGCCTCCACCTCCCAAGTAGCTGGGACCACAGGCGCCTGCCACAACGCTCAGCCATTTTTTGGTTGCAGCCATCATTGTTGTTTGGTGGGTCCGGGCTGGGGATTCGAACCCGCCACCTTAGGTGTACATGGCTGGCGCCTTAGCCGAATGAGCCACAGGCGCTGAGCCAGAACAGGACTTCTTGATGAGCTCTTGCTTCTCACTTCTGTGGCCAGTTCTTGCAGGTGGAGAGACCCCCCCACCTCCCTAATGTGTTCACCCAGAGGCTCAAGGGCAGCTCCTAGGGGACCCTTCCCAGTCTGCCCAATCTTTCCATCACTCCCTTACAATTTGGTTACTAGCAATCTCTGTGGAGGAAGGGAACTAGGGAGTGTGGGTGAGGTCTGAGGGCCCAACTGACCAGCCTATGTGACAGGAATAGATCCAAGACACCTGGACTATGCTTTGGACTGTGGGCAATGACAGGCTGTCTGGGTTGGTGAGAAGGGACCCTAAAGGGAGAGAAAGGTGCTTAGAGGGGAAGGTGGGGAGAGTCTGGCGGCTTCTGTGTGAAGCCAGCACACTCTTGGTGCTATCATTGCGTGCTCATTGCAGCAGTGCTGGGAGAGTAGGCAGGGATGTTCAGGGGGCTGGAAGCCCCCTCATGCCACCCAGTGGGTGCCACAGTTATCCTCTACTTTCAGGGGCAGTCTTCAGTCTGGGCAGGGGCCCAAGCTATGGCAAGAGAGGTGCTGGCACCATCTGATACCGCCACTGGCCCTTTGCCAGTCTGGGCTCATGTCCAACGTTCTGGACCCAGACCCAGTTTGGCACTCTCTCTCTCTCTCTTTTTTTTTTTTTTTTGTAGAGACAGAGTCTCACTTTATTGCCCTCAGTAGAGTGCCAT
This sequence comes from Galagoides demidoff, assembly GCA_963574575.1. Lineage (NCBI taxonomy): Eukaryota > Metazoa > Chordata > Mammalia > Primates > Galagidae > Galagoides > Galagoides demidoff. The sequence continues at coordinate 3,886 of CAUYQV010078072.1, forward strand.
GGCATCACACAGCTAACAGTAACCTCCAGCTTCTGGGCTTAGGCGATTCTCCTGCCTCAGCCTCCCGAGTAGCTAGGACTACAGGCACCCACCATACCGCCCAGCTATTTTTTTGTTGCGGTTTGGCCGGGGCTGGGTTTGAACCCACAACCCTTGGTATATGGGGCCGGCGCCCTACCCACTGAGCCACAGGTGCCACCCCAGTTCAGCTCTCTTAAAGAGGCCTGTGCCACCTATTGACCAACCCTTGGGACTTGGTGCCATGACCCCTTTCCCTGGCTTGTGCTATGGCAGGCAGGATGCTCCTGCCTGGAGGAGCTGCCCAGATGGCTCTGCTTGAGGCAAGGAAGACTGGCCTGACCTGTCAGAGGAGCCAGCCCTGCCCTCCCTGACTTCCTGCCCTCATCCCAGAGTCAGTGGGCCAGCTGGTGGCCAGTGGAGCTGGATGAGGGAGGCTGGCCACCATCGGTGCCTGTTCCACAGTCCCCACCAGGGCAGCAGAGGGCTCCTCCCTGTGCAGCCCTTTTGCTCTCAACCTCTGCCTGGAGCCACACCTGCTCCCTCTCCTTTCAGCCTGTTCCCATGTAGCTCCAGCATGATCTCTGCTTGGTGCCAATCTGGTTCCTATCCCCCTTTGCCTAAAACATACCATTAAGCTTTTTGTTGCCTGACTTCTAGAGACAGAACTCACCTGTGATACACCAGGCCCTTTTCCATCTGGCTTCTGACCATCCCGTCACAAGCCTCAGCTCTTCATCTTCACTGCTCAGGCTACTAAGCATGTCATTCTTCTGGTTCCTCAAATAGACTATGTGCTCACCTGTTGCCAGACCTTTGCGTATGCTGCTTTCTCTAGAACTCTCTCCCTGTGATGTGTTTGATTTCTCCATAGGGTGCACTCCTATCCCTCGTGGTCTAGCCAGGGCCCAAGTCCCCTGCCCCAGCTTCATGTTCTCCTTTATGTATTGATCTGTGGGATTGTGTCTCTCTCTCACATTAAACTGTGAGCAACTTAAGTTCTGTGTGGAGTCTGTTAAGTTTTTCTCTCATTATACCTGCAGGTTCAGCCAAGGGCTGCGCATAGACCAGCTTATCAAAGGAATAAATGATTGTGAATGAATAAGTGAATGAAAGCCCTGTTAGAGCTACTGAAGGAATGCTCCTTCTGGGAGCCAGTGTCAATATAGAGGACATCCCATGTCACACAGCACTTTTGTCCCCCACCCACTCTCTGCTGTAGCAGGCAGTGGTCAGGCTGAGCTGAGTAGGGCAGTGCCAGTCTGGCTCACCCTAGCAGGCCCACACTAATTGAGGGCCTGCGTTACTCACAGGTGACCAGCCCAGGGCACTTCAGGAAGTTGTGGAGACACTCAGGACCCCACCCAGCTTCCCAGCCCACTGTGGCTCCTGGCAGGGTGGGGAGGGTAGGTGGGTAGGAAGATGTGATAGGCAGCTGGCAGAGGCTGGCTCCTTTGTCGCCTATGTGAGGGATAGAAGCAGCTGCTATAGCTGGGTGACCTCTCACTCCATGACCACAGTGGTGCTAGGGTTCTGTTTGAGGGTGACTGTCAGGGTTAGAGCAGGGGTTCAGAGATAAGAAGCCAAGACCAGAAGCAAGAAACAGAAGCAGAAGGCGGCATCTGTCAGAGTTCTTCTGGGCCCCCATTCCCCTCAGAAGCTGGAAAATAGCTCTTACATAGGTGGGCGGCTGAAAAGGGGCCGCCACAGGGCCCTGGGATGGGAGGTGTGATACCTAGGCAGTGACAGGAGGGGCTGAAGCTGAGCCAAGCAGAGTGTCAGGGCTCAGGGACTTTGAGTCAGCAGGAGTTGTTTTTTGTTTTTTGTTTTTTGTTTTTTTTTGAGACAGGGTTGCCCTCAGCGAGCTTACAGCAACCTCAAACTCTTAGGCGTAAGCAATTCTCTGGCCTCCCAAGTAGCTAAGACTACAGGTACCCACCACAATGCTCAGCTATTTTTTTGTTGTAGTTGTCATTGTTTAGCAGGCCTGGGCTAGGTTCAAACCCTCCAGCCCTAGGGTATGTGGCTGGCACCCTAGCCACCAAGCTACAGGCACTGAGCCTCAGCAGGAGTTCTTGAGTCTCTACCATATTGTTGAGGCCCAAGGAATGTGGGGCAACTGAGTAGATGCCCTAAAATCTTGGTGCAAATCTGGAACCCACCTGCTCATAGGCAGCACTGGGTGGGGTGGGGGCCTCCCTGGTTGGAACAGCATCCTCCTCACCTTCCCCAGCAATGTTGGCAAAGTAAGACTCTGTTTTAAAACTGTAAAATAAAACTAAAAACCAGACATGCTCAGGTGGAGGTCCATGGGGCAGGAGCCACTGAGCTGGCAGGTGTGCCCTACCTGGGCTTCTTGGCAACACATGGAGAGGAGGCTGAGGGTCCTGGGAACTAGGCTGGATGCACTGGGAGGGGCTGAGAGCTCCTGGTCACTGGGACACTGTCTGGAACTCCTGCCTAGGGTCATAGGGGTCTCAGTCCTCCTGCCACCCCTCATCTGCCATTGCTGCCTGGCCCTCTCTCTCCAGGTCTCTGGTGCCCCTGCTGGACCCAGACTCCAGGCTCCTGGTACTGGCAGGAAAGGTGAGCCAGAAGCTGGGGCCCACCCATGTCTACCACCCATGGCCCAGCTCCTGGGGCCTGTGCCTGTATGTGCTGTGCCCTAGGGAGAGGAAGAACTAGACAGGGCAGCCAGGCTGCTACCCCAGTCTCGTGATAGCCAGGTGAGCGGCCTCCTGCCAGGGCCTCTGTGTCTGTACAGGTGCAGCCAAGGTGACTATAACTCCCCCAGCACATTGGCTTCCCAGGAGCAGGCTAAGAACAGAGCAGCATTAGCACATATGCGACTCCACAAATGCTGATGCTACCCTGGGCTCAGCTTGGCACATATAAGCAATCTGCAGACTTCTATTGGGTTTTGTGGCTCAGGTCTTGGTGGAGGGCTGGAGGGAGCTGGGGCCACACCTGGGCAACCCAGGCTGTCAGGGCTTAGGCAGCACATGGAGCTCAGGCTGGGCCTGTTGCAGGGTGAGAGTCAACTGTACTGCTACGAGGTGGCCCCACAGCAGCCGGCACTGAGCCCAGGTAGGCCTCGCCTGGTTGAGGTCGTCTCTCAGCCTTCCCCCGGCCCTCCCACAGCCCACCTTGCCTATTCCTCTCTGATATCCTCAACAGTGACACAGTGTGTTCTGGAGAGCGTGCTCCGTGGAGCAGCCCTTGTGCCCCGGCGGGCATTGGCCGTCATGGGCTGTGAGGTGCTCCGCATCCTACAGCTGAGCGACATAGCCATTGTGCCCATCAGCTACCATGTGCCCCGCAAGGTGAGGGGGTCTGGGGTTGGAGGAAGGTGGCTGGGGAGTGGGGAGCCTGGGCCTTACTGGCCATCTGTCTGTCTGCCACCAGGCTATGGAGTTTCATGAGGACCTATTTCCAGACACCGCAGGCTGTGTGCCTGCCTCCGACTCCCACACCTGGTGGGCTGGGAGCAATCAGCAGGTAGGCCAAGACCTAGCAGTCCCCAATGGCTGTGCATCAGCTTAGCTGGGCCTACTTATGTTTCCAACCCTGCCCTGCCCTCCCCCCCGGGGCTCCCTCCCAGTTTGGCAGCCTGTGCCCACCATGGCCTCAGTTGCCAATCTCCCCACAGGTACAGAAGGTCAGCCTCAACCCAGCCTGCCGGCCCTGGCCCAGCTTTACATCCTGCCTGGTGCCCCCTGCAGAGCCCCCAGCTGATGTACCCCAGCCTTGGGAGCCACCTGTGGATGACATAGACCCAAGTGTAAGTATCAGGACTAACCTCGTCTCCTATGGATGCTGCAGTGTTTGTCTATCCAACAACCTTGGTAGCAGGGACAGAAACACATGAAATGTCAGAAAGGAACTTAACAGTATTTCCTGAATTGAGCAACACCTAAAAAACAAGACTTTTCACCTTAAAAATCTAGATTTTGGGTGCTCTTGAAATGCTAGCACATCTTCCCGAAAGGTGGGGAGCTGGCCTTGCCACTTGCTGTCCTAGGCCCTGAAGTTCAGCTGGCCTTCTTGTGTTTCCCCTAAAGCTGGGGCTTGTGCCCACCTAGAGTTCCACAGCCCTAGGATGGGCCCAGAGTGATGGCCATGGAGTCACCTAGCACTTCCTTGTCCCCTTACGCCTTGGCCAGCATGCCCAGGGGCTTGCCTACTCACCTGTGCTTTCCCCTAGGAGGGCTTCTCCTCACCACCCAGCTCGCTGACCTCACCCTCCACACCCTCCAGCCTGGGGCCCTCTCACTCCAGCACCAGCGGCATTGGGACCAGCTCCAGCCAGAGGTCACTGCAGAGCCTGCTAGGTAAGTGGGTCAAATGTAGAGCTCACCCCCTACCATAGGAGTTGCCCCATCCTCAACACCCTCCTCTGTGCTCCAGCCCTCTCTTGCTCTACCCTGAGGGGAGGCATCACCCAGGGCATCCCCACTCATCTAGACTCGTGGCTCCCCTCGTGGGCTGAAGCAGGGCTGCCAAGCCTCTCCTGCAAGATGGGAGGGTTCTAGGACCACTGGTTTCCTGATGTCAACCATGGAGCTCCCAGGTTCCTCTGAGATCCCTCTGGAGAGCAAAGGTCTTGCGTCCAGGCATTATTTCCAGGCCCATGCTGTGTACCCACTTGTGAGGGGCACTGGCAGCCAGGCCTGCAGCACAGGGTGGGGTGGGACAATGTTCTTTTTATTTATCTATTTATTTATTTGGCCGGGGTTGGCATATGGGGCTGGCGCCCTACCCTTTTGAGCCTCAGGCACCACCCAGGACAATGTTTTTACAGGAGGTTCTCTGTCCCTGCCACCTCCAGGTCCTAGTTCTAAGTTCCGCCATGCTCAGGGCACTGTCCTGCACCGAGACAGCCACATCACCAACCTCAAAGGGCTCAACCTCACCACGCCTGGCGAGAGCAATGGCTTCTGTGCTAATCGGCTGCGTGTGGCTATTCCCCTGCTCAGCAGCGGTGGCCAGGTGGCAGTGCTTGAGGTGAGGGCCCCCACCCTGCCAGGGCTGCTGCTTCCTGCTGCAGGCATCAAGGGTGCTGAGGGCATTAGCCACCTGCACCCAGCTCACTGAACACAAACTGTGTGCCAAGCACCTATCCAGCCTGTCCTATAATCCTCCAAGCAACCCCCCACTGGAGTGCCACTCTTCTCCCCATTTTACAGATGAAGAGGCACAAAGAAGTTTAGTAACCTGCCCGGGTCACATGTGTAAGTGGTAGAGGTGGGATTCAAACCCAGGCCACCTAAACCCCAAGCCTAAGCTGTTCCCACCAATTCACGCTACTACCCTTTCACTTTCTGGGGCCTCATGGTTGACACTTGGGCTTAGAACACAAGATGGCTAAGGCAGAGAGCTTGGGCCATGCAGCAATGGGGGGCATCTGCTGCAGAGGCCAGGAGCCAGGCGCACTGCTTGTCCTGCATCCCCTGGGGACTGGCTCTCCTTCCTGGCACTAATGGACTGCCCGGTGGGGTCACCTCTTGCAGCTGCAGAAGCCTGGCCGCCTGCCCGACACAGCACTGCCCACACTGCAGAATGGGGCAGCTGTGACTGATCTGGCCTGGGACCCTTTTGACCCTTACCGCCTTGCTGTGGGTAAGGAGCCTGGGTGCCTGGTTGAGGAAGGGTCTTGGGGCCTGAATGGGCCCCGCAGTGATAAGCTGCCACTCTCTGTAGCCAGCGAGGATGCCAGGATCCGACTGTGGCGGGTGCCCTCGAAGGGCCTGGAAGAAGTGCTTACCACACCTGAGGCTGTGCTCACAGGTCAGGTGGGCCCAGGATGGGGACAGAGGCATGGGCACTGGCTTCTGAGAGCTTACCGTCACCCCATACCTCTCTGCCAGGCCACACAGAGAAGATTTACTCCCTATGCTTCCATCCACTGGCAGCCGATGTGCTGGCCTCTTCTTCCTATGACCTCACTGTTCGCATCTGGGATCTTCAGGCTGGAGCTGAGCAGCTTAGGCTGCAGGGCCACCAAGACCAGGTAGAACATCTGCAGAGGCAGGGCCCCAGCCATGAGGTGAGAGACTGTGTCTCATGTTCCCTCCTGTCCCCAGATCTTTGGCCTGGCCTGGAGTCCTGATGGGCAGCAGTTAGCCACTGTCTGCAGGGATGGGCGGGTACGGGTCTATGAGCCCCGGCGTGCCCCTGAGCCCCTGCAGGTGAGTAAATGTGGGCTAGGGGTGGCCTTCAGACCTGTTGGGGGTCCCTGGCTGAGCTTCATGTGATATATCTCTCAACAGGAAGGCCTAGGGCCCGAGGGAGGCCGTGGAGCCCGTGTTGTTTGGGTGTGTGATGGTCGCTGTTTGCTGGTATCTGGCTTTGACAGGTGAGGACTTAGGGGCTGCCATTTTCAGGCTTGCAAAACTTGTCACTGCCCCTTGTTGGATGGTTGAGTGGGTAGAGGAATGGATGAATGAGAAGATAAGCGGATAGATGGATATAGGCACGTGAATGGATGGATGGGTAGGTGGGTGAGTGGATGAGTGGGTTGGGAGAGAAAGGGATGAGAGCCAGGCTTTGCTATAAGGAGCCCAGGTCTTAAGTGGCCTAAGTGAGGCCCAGGGAATAGAACTAGGCTGGCTGGAAGGGCCTGAGAGATGGGCAGATGCTTTGATGGCAGATTGGGGAGGGCCCTGCCCTTATCCCTCCAGCTCTAAGGACCCACTCTGCCCCTGACCCTCCTTTGCAGCCAAAGTGAGCGCCAGCTGCTTCTCTATGCAGCTGAGGCCCTGGCAGGCGGCCCCTTAGCAGTGTTAGGACTTGATGTGGCCCCCTCAACTCTGCTGCCCAACTACGACCCAGACACAGGCCTGGTACTCCTTACTGGCAAGGTGGGCTGGAGGATGGGCGGCAGGTGAGAGGAGGTGGGGATATTAAAGTTGTGGAGGACTGACACTGCTCCCCTCAACCCCCTCAGGGTGACACTCGCGTGTTCTTATATGAGCTGCTCCCTGAGGCCCCTTTCTTCCTGGAGTGCAACAGCTTCATGTCTTCTGACCCTCACAAGGTGAGGCCACTGTGTGCTTCTCCGCCCCCTTGTGGTCATATGGGGCAGTTCAGGGGCTGGTGGAGCATCTGTGCCCAGCAGCTGGCAGGGGGTGACATCTAGGAATTTTGAGAGTAGTTGTTATACTAACCATTAATAACTAAACTACATAAAGTTAAACTATATGAACTGCGATATGAATCTGCAAGTAAATATACTAAAAGTTAAGGTAATGAACCCTTAGTTTTTCACTTCCCAATTGTTTTGCTGGATTTTTTTTTTTTTTTTTGTAGTGACAGAGTCTTACTTTATCGCCCTCAGTAGAGTACTATGGCGTCATAGCTCACAGCAACCTCCAACTACTGGGCCTAGGTGATTCTCTTGCCTCAGCCTCCCAAGTAGCTGGGACTACAGGTGCCCGCCAAAATGCCCAACTATTTTTTTTGTTGTTGCAGTTTGGCCGGGGCTGGGGTTTAAACCTGCCACCCTCAGTATATGAGGCTGGTATGGATGAGCCACAGGCTCCGCCCTGTTTTGCTGGATTTTACTGGGGTTTTGTTTGTTTGTTTGTTTCTTAAACAGAGTCTCACTTTGTCACCCTCAGTAGAGTGCTGTGTCGTCACAGCTCACAGCAACCTCCAGCTCTTGGGTTTAGGCGATTCTCTTGCATCAGCCTCCCGAGTAGCTGGGACTACAGGCGCCTGCTACAATGCCCAGCTATTTTTTTATTGCAGTTTGGCCAGGGCCAGGTTCAAACCTGCCACCCTCAGTATATGGGGTCAGCCCCCTACTCGTTGATTTTAAATCAGTGAGGCACTGCCTGATTTTACTTTTATTTGCGAGTTGTGGTTGTACGTATCCTTCTGTTGGATTCATGTGGTGGGAAGGCCATGTGGTGCATTACCATGCATCTCTTCCCAGCGTATGTGCAATGAGCTGGTAGTATGACATGGTCCATGGTGGAAATAGGCAAACACTGCACATAGCGGCTTGTCTCTTCCAAGAGCCAGTTGTGCAACATTACTAGCATATCACTGTGCAGGGACAGGCCATGGTCCTGGTGGTCCACCCTGGGGATGCTCCAACTTTAACCCTTTGATCCCACAGGGCTTTGTCCTCTTGCCTAAGACAGAGTGCAATGTGCGGGAAGTAGAGTTTGCCCGATGCCTGCGGCTGCGCCAGACCTCCCTGGAGCCTGTGGCCTTCCGGCTTCCACGTGTCAGGGTGAGATTGGTAGCCAAGGACTCCAATGCCTAGCCCTCTTCCCAGCACCCCTCAGGCTGTGGGTCCTGTCTGACCCTGCCCTGAAATTTCCATACTCATCATTTGTTGGCAGTACCTACCCTTTTATTCTACTGAGATTCTGAAACTCATGGAAATTCTAGACTCAGGGGAGAATCCCAGGTCTTGCCATATTCATCTCCTGATGGACACCAATGTGCCCTGGGCCTCTGGTCTCAAAACAGTCCTTTCTTCCCCTTACAGAAAGAGTTCTTCCAGGATGATGTGTTTCCAGACACAGCTGTGAGCTGGGAGCCAGTGCTTAACGCAGAAGCCTGGCTGCGGGGTGCTAATGGGCAGCCTCGGCTTCTCAGCCTGCAGCCACCGGACATGACCCCAGGTGGACTGAGGGGCATGATGGGGGAAGGCACCAGGGGTGAGGAGGGTGGATGAAAGGGCAGAAAGCCAAGGCCAGTCTCCTTTCTTGCTGGACTGCAGAGACCTCTGGCACTCCCAGGGATGTGGTAGTTGTATCCATACTGTCTCTAAGCCCCTGGAGGGAGGTCCCCACCCCAGACACACACGTGAGATTGCACACATGCTGGTACCTAGGGCAGGCCTTGTGAACAAAGGCTTCAGTGTCTGTTACATCACCTCTGGGGTCTGTGCCACAGAAACACCAATGAGCCCTAACCCAGGGACTCTCTGATACCTGTTCTTGCCTTGTCCCAGTGAGCCAAGCTCCCCGTGAGGCTCCTGCCCGTCGAGCCCCATCTTCAGTGCAGTACCTAGAAGAAAAGTCAGACCAGCAAAAGAAGGAAGAGGTAAGCATGGGAGGGAGATGGTTGTGCAGAAGAGATGGAGTCAGGCTGTGCTATTGTCCCTGGACAAGGAGAACAGCCACATGTCACATACTCTTCCATGCGAGAGCTTGGTGGGGCATGGGAAGCTAGGGAGGGCAATGAGAGCTCACCCGGGTAAGGCCAAACCCAGCTAATGCTGGAGGTTTGGATCCAACCCTGGAGTACATCTGAGTGTTTCCTCAATGTGTTGGAAGAGTAGTTCCTATCTGTGGTGCCATACATCACAGTCTTCCTCTGACTCTCCTGTCACTGTCTTTCTGTCTTTTTCAATGAAAGCTCATCAACTTTGTCAGGGCTCTAATTAAAATAGCTCTTTTCACAACATTGTTGGGGTTAAAACTGGAGGGTTTAAATTGCATCAGTTAGGCTCGGCGCCTATGGCTCAATTGGCTAAGGTGCCAGCCACGTACACCTAAGGTGGCGGGTTCGAATCCCCAGCCTGGGCCCGCTGGACAACAATGACCGCTGCAACCAAAAAAAAAAATGGCCGGGCGTTGTGGCGGGCGCCTGTGGTCCCAGCTACTTGGGAGGTGGAGGCAGGAGACTCGCGTGAGCCCAGGAGTTGGAGGTTGCTATGAGCTGTGATGCCATGGCACTCTACCCAGGGGGATAGCTTGAGGCTCCGTCTCAAAATAAATAAATAAATAAATAAATTGCATCAGTTAAAACTCTGATGCTTTTGGAGTTGGGGAGCCCTATTCTCTGTCCACCTCTTCTGCCTCCTTTGCAGCTACTGAATGCCATGGTGGCAAAGTTAGGGAACCGGGAAGACCCACTTCCCCAGGATTCCTTTGAAGGTGTAGACGAGGATGAGTGGGTGAGTGGCAAGTGGCTCAGCTTCTCGAATGGCAGAACCACTCTCCCATGTACCCTGAGGCATCCCCCACCCCCCTTCCTGAGCCCTCTTGACTTCTTGCCACTCTTTTTTATCACCCCAGGACTAGGTTGCCTGCTGACCACCTCTGGCCTCCAGCCTTGCCTGCCACTGCCACCTCCTAGGTGCTTCTGCACACTTCACATCTCATCCTCAAACTGGAAGATGCCTCTCTGGGCTTGGCACCCCCATCCCAGAAACCCTGGCTTCCCATTGGCCCTGGGCACCTCCACAGCTGCTGTGGATCTTCTGACCTCTGCTTTCTCTGAGTCTGGCTATTGCTTCTCAGCTGTCTTCTAGCATGTGCAGCCAGGGGTGTGGGGGCCTGGGGTGGTCAATAGCATGTCCCTGGGCAGGCCCTGGGTTCCCTGCTGCACCCTACCCTCCTAGGCTGATTCCACCCTGGGCTGGCTTTGTCCAGCAACCCTCAGTTACTGCACACTGTCCCATCTTGCCTGCTGCCCCAGTTCTGGGCATGAGCCTTGGGGGCTGGCCCCCCACCAGGCTATCTAGGGTAGCACCAGCCTCAGGGCCCTGGGAGCGGTTGCCCTGTTCCCCAGGCTTGCAGCCAGGACTAGGGGGCATTGCAGAATTGGTGGTCCAGGAAGGGAGCTATTGAGCCCCACAGGGATCAGCTCGCATATGCCCGATGTTCTCAGCAATTAAACTTTTCTAAGCTGGCCACTGTTGTGTTGCTGTGGTCACTGGGCTGGTTGGGAAGGGGAAGGGAATGGGCATGTGGGTGGCCCTAGGGTCCCCTCATCCCAGCCTCACTCTGCTCCTGAGGCCTGGCCAACTGTGTGCTACTGGGAGTACTGTGTCCAGCACATAGGCTCTCAGGAGTGTTCTGGGCAGTGGTCTGCTCCAGTGACCAGGGGATACATTGTTTTCCAAGGAGCTTCAGCCTATTGTAACCTGTCACTTAGGGAGCCAAATTGCATGCAAGTGAGCAAAAGAGTGTGTGGAGAGGGCTGTGAAGAAGGTAGATTGTATGAAAGGCAGTGACTGGGATGTAGGAGAAGTGGAGTATTAAAGGTTCTGAGCAGGTACCATTCCAGCTAAGAGGAAAGACCTGAAGGCCTGGGAGAAGCCATGAGAAGAACATAGACACTGGTGGGCACTGATGGAGAAGGATTTTGAGAGTTGGATGAAAGGGAAGAAGGGCAGTGGTATAGCACTTAGCCCAAGGCATTTGCCTGTCGTGTGCCAACCCCTTCCAGGCGCTTGACATCCAAGAATAGAGAAAAGAGAAGACATCCTGCCCACTGGGAATTCATGTTCTAGTAGGAGGGAAAAGATTATAAATAATAGACATAAAAATAAGTGAATTGTTAATATGGTAGGAAGTGAGAAGAGCTTTGGGGAACAAAAAACCACAGGGGATGGAGAAAGGCAGGATAAGCCAATCACAGAGGTCACACATTGTATGATTCCCCTTCTGTGAACTGTCTGGAACACATTCTGTAGGGACAGAAAGTAGAGGAGTGGTTGCCAGAGGTAAGGGAAGGAAGATGGGGACTGAGTGCTAGAATTCACTGGAACTAGAAGGTGCTGGTGGCACAGCTCTGTGAACACAGTCCTAAAAAGCACTGAATTGTGCATTTTATTTTATTTTATTTTATTTTTTTGAGACAGAGCCTCAAGCTGTCGCCCTGGGTAGAGTGGGTTTAAGCGATTCTTTTGCTTCAGCCTCCCAAGTGGCTGGGACTATGGGCACCCACCACTACACCCAGCTATTTTTTGGTTGTAGTTGTCATTGTTGTTTAGTGGGCCGGGGCTGGATTCAAACCCTCCAGCTCTAGTGTATGTGGCTGGCACCTTAGCCAGTTGAGCTACAGGCTGAGCAGAATTGTGCATTTTAAAATGGCACCTTAGGCTTTGCACCTGTGGCTCAATTGCCTAAGGCACCAGCCACGTACACCTAAGGTGGCGGGTTCGAATCCCCAGCCCGGGCCCACCAAACAACAATGATGGCTGCCACAAAAAAAAAAAAAAAATGGCCAGGCGTTGTGGCGGGCGCCTGTGGTCCCAGCTACTTGGGAGGCGGAGGCAGGAGACTCACTTGAGCCCAGGAGTTGGAGGTTGCTATGAGCTGTGATGCCCTGGCACTTTACCCAGGGGGATAGCTTGAGGCTCCGTCTCAAAAAAAAGAAAAAAGAAAAAAGAAAAAGAAAGTGAAGAAATTTACCAAGAAATAGTTCTCTTACATGATTTCAAAATTATAAAAATAGATATAACTCAGGAAAAAATGTATCATGAGATAAAATTGTTTCGGGAGAAAGTAAAGGAACCTTCAGTGTGTTGGATGCCCCAACTGGTGGTGTGTGTGAAAAAATTAAAATTTTTATAGATGACAAGCTTTGAGAA
>CAUYQV010078078.1:0-12735 GCA_963574575.1 Galagoides demidoff
CAACAATTATGAGAAAGACATGATGGCTATGTTAGCCAGTTGGATGAGAGTTTTCCAAACTGCATATGGAAGCAACACACTGTATCCTATGATAGAATTAATGTACACAATTATGATCTAATAAAAAAAAAGATAAAAAAATAAAAAATAAAAAAAAGAGAAAAAAAAAAAAAGAAAAGTTGCTGAGTGTCCAATCTCACTCAACATAGGTCAGAGACAGTGATCTTGTTCCCGCCTACTTACTTTGAAGTCATTCTCCTTATCCTCAACTAGTCTTTCAATAATCTGCTTCTTTAATAGCCTAAAACATTTCAGAATTTCCATATACCACCATCACCTACCAGGTACATTCTTGCCTCTATTCTCCTAGTGTATACTCATCTTCAGATTTTTTGTTTAAAGGTTTCTTCATCAGAAAAATCTTTAGAATTTGCAGTTTCCCCCCAACATACTTATCCAGAAGAATGTAGATTCATAGTACATACCTTACAGGATCAATTTTGAGATGTAAAGGAGACAGATCTAGAAGGTTCCTGCTATGGGATAGACATTCAAGATTTTTAAATATTGTTACCATAATCGTAACCAAAAGTGACCTCACTTTTGCTGTAGGTTCCATCTTTGCTAAGGAAAAACAATCCAGCTGGCATGCATGTGTAATCCCATATGCCGCCTTCTTTAATTCTCTGACATCTCCACCACCTCCAGCAAGTTTTGAGGCTTCACAACGGGGGTAAAGGAGAAGCAGTGTTGAAAGAATTCAGGCATTGAAAGGCTGTTTTTATTCAGACAAAAAATCAAATGTATCTTCAAACATTCTTTGATATGACAATTTGGAAACATAAGTCAAATCTTTTATAAATGGTACCCAGGACTTTCTGGGAATTTAGAAGAATTAATCTCTAATGATATTTGCTGAATTTAGCAAAGCAAAGAAGAAAAGGGCACACTCACCCTGTTAGGGGCATCATTTAATAAACATGGAATGTTAAAAAGAAACTTTCAAATTTGGTAATTTCTTTCCCACATTTGTGTCTTAACATTGCCTTAAAAAGAGCACCTCACTGCTGATTTTTTTCCACTACCAATTATTTACTATAAATAAAACATATTCTGTTTTAATGGTATATTCAAATTGTTTCAAAAAATACAAAAAGAAAAGATGACTACCCAATCCCTTTTGTTACATTGCTGCTTAGTAACTGGCAAATGGTAAAAAGTTAATGCCATACAAATGGTGTTCACAATTAGTGTAAGAATGTTAAGCTTTCTAAGACCTATTGGATGTATCTTCAAATGTGTCTGTAAAAAAGGGACTTGGCTAATAGTGGGCTCCATCACAAGGGAAAGCTCAAAAGAAAACAATAAAACATTTTTTGTGACTGTTCACACTTCCAATCAGTCTCATAAAAGAAACATTTCTCATCGGCTTGTCAATGGATGGATTCTGAATCTAAGGCATAAAGGAATGTGGGGTGGGGGGGATATATTCCAGAATAGTCACTGAGAGGCTCAGACAACTATCACACATGTTGACCATACACTGAGAAAAAGATAAAAGAGCATGTACTCCTTTGAAGATTATAAATCACAAACACTACTGTCAGGCACTATTGGAGGTAAGAATAATTTTTGAAGAAAATGTATAGCAGCATCAACCATTGCACAGAACATGAGAAACTCCCCCGCCTCACAACCCTCAGGAAATGTGCCCTTAGTTACATAGGAAAGAAGAAAGAATGCCTCAAAGTGTCCCCTGGCCACATCTCCCCCCACTCCACCATTTCTCCCGCTGACCCTCCAGTATTCAGGGAGACCACAACAACACCCTAATTTCAGGATATGAGTTTTCTCTGAAGCATTGAAACTGTGATTGATCCAAGGGATGGAGTTGTTAACTCTGAGCTCATTGCTGGAGCCACCCAGGCAACCATTGTTTTCTCCAAACTGTCATTACATAGCTCTGCTTCTGAGATTCAGGGCCGACAACAACTAAGTTTGCTTGGTTTGGTAGAATTATCTCTGAGTCAAATGAAATAAAAATTCTGGAAGAGTCAGGCGGGCATATAAAAAGATTTGGTTCTACAAGAAAAAAGTCATGCCGGTCATTTAGCATGATACACACAGAAGTTCATAATTTTTGGTGAACCCTTTGGTGAAATAATTTTATGGTTGGTGGTCACCACAACATAAGGAACTGTATTAAAAGGTCACCATATGAGATTGAGAACCACTGGTTTAGAAAAAGTTTATAAATGTTTTGTAGAATTTTTTTTCCTTTAGAGATAGAGTCTCACTATGTTGCCCAGGCTGGCCTCAAACTTCTGGGTTTAAGTGATCCCCCTGCCTCATCTTCCTGAATAGCCAGGACTACAGGCACTGCTCTGTACCCAGCTAAGACCAGGAATGTTTATTTTCCAAATAAGGGGCTACTGGTGTGATCTTTCCATTTGCCAGTGTAGGTAAATTTGATGAAATACCCAGGAGCAAGGTGCTCTTCATTGCTAGCCCAATGGTGACAAGGCCAGGGTCATAACAACACAAAAGACAGTTTCTGGTCTGGCATTTTGATGATGTCTTCCTATGGAGAATATTTGGGGACGTCAAACCGCTATCAGAAAGTTAGATTTGCCTAATGCAACTGTCAATTGCAGACAAGTTTGATATGGATGCAACTCTCCCTGGGGGAGGAAGGGGAGAGAATGATTGTGTATCATGAGATCAAGGGAATAAAATCTCTCTATCCTCCCCTAAACTCTCAGGTTGCCAAAGCCTACCAGGGAGGCTGGACTGAGGAAACTTGGAGGAAGTGAGTTATGCTTGAGTCAGCACAGTCTGAGTGCATACATGAGCTCTGACACTTCCTAGCAACGTGACCTTGGGCAAGCCACTTGACCTCCCTGGATCTGTCTCCTGCTCTGTAAAAAGATATTAATGAAGCTTACTTAGCAAGGTTTGTATCAGGCTGAAAGAAAATGAATATAAGATAGAAGTGACCAATAAATAGTAAACGTTATTACTATTATCAATGTGACATTGGGCAGCCCACTGCCTTATAATAAAGTGGGAACAATAATAATTATTATAATATTGTTAAAAGGATTACTGAAAAAAAAAAAAGGTTACAGTATTAGGTTATCTGTGCAGGACCAGGCCCAAGTCTGGATTGGGAGGGAAGGTGCTCATCCCTGAGCACAGGGAAACAAAGTGCAGCAGGGCCCATGGCCTGGGCTTCCTCCCAGCTGCTCCCATCCTCTGTGTCTGCAGTTTGCTTACCATTTGCTTAGGCGTTGGCCTCTACTCGTCGCTTCCTGACTGCCAAGATTATTCAAATGTTTAGTGTGACAAAATCATGCATGTTAGGATTTAAGCACATCCCACAGAGCCAGTTTGAGATGATCAACACTTGTTTCCCAACAAGGGCTTTGGTTCTCGGATCTGATTCCAAGGCGAAAGCCTGACTATAGCAGTCCGTGAGTGCTCTGTGAAGGGCTGAGTGGGTGGTACTTCAACCAATAGGCTCTGAGCCTCCAACACCACCAGGAGGCCTCCTTCTGGTGTCTTGCTGGCTACAGATCCATCTGGCAGGGTCTGAAGTGTCAGGTGCACCCACCCACCAGATATAATACATCCTTTCTCTCAAAAGTTCACCCTCTACAGCTGTTGTTGTATATGTATGAGATTGTGGCCAGGGCAGGGATGGGACCAGTAATCTATGTGAAGCCAAATGACATTAATGACATGATTTTGAGTCACTTAAGTTAAATACAATGAATTTTTTTCATGAAACTGTGGTGTTAGTTAAGATAACTGACAGAAAGATTAATACTCTTAAACCCCCCTCATGCATTTGTCTTACCTTTGAGTTTTAGATAATACTCATGCCAAACCCATATGCACTCAATTCATTATTATTTATAGTAGAAATTAATGAATCTTGCATACATTTTAAACTTTCTATCATGAGGCCCACAACTTTAAAAAATGCCGACAAAGGACGATTTCCCCAAAGTTATTGTTGATTTGAAAGAACACAATGGGAAGTTACTGATACTACACAGGTTCTTCCTTCCTAAATCTATTGCTTACAGAGAGAGATGGGAATTGCTGGACCTGTCATCCTTGAGAGTCATCTGTTGCGTGATGGTTGGGTGTAGGGGTGCATGATGTGGTGTGGCAGCAGAGATAGGATCTGCAAACGGAACCATTTAAAGGCTTTTTCATATAGGCCTTCCGCCTATAGTCATCCAGCAAGTACTTACTGAGAGCTTGCCATGGGGATGGCCAGAGCCCTTCCAGGAGTATGAATAGAGAGGAGGGAATGGTTCTTCATGAATGGCGAGGACCTAGAAATAAAGGAACTGGCCTCCAAGAGAGGGATGAGGAGCTTTAGTTTGCTTCTTGGTTTTGACTTGGGTGATTGACAGTTAGAGGTGATAAAAGTAGGAAATGCAGAAGAAGAGCAGCTGTGCAGTGGCCATTGAGGGAAACTGTAAGGAATCATCTGATCTCAGTGGCTGAGTCCTTTCCCCTGTGAGGCCAGGCATGGAGAGAGGTGCATCCACAATGGAGTACATTTTCCCCAAAATTATGCAGCAAGAACCTAGTAGTCAGAGAAGAAACACTGTGTTCTTTGGCAATGCTAGGAGTGAAGTATGGGAAAGAAACAAATCTCTCATTGGTTCATCCCTCAGAGTGACAAAACAGAACAGGAGTCAAGGGATCAAGTATGTATTAGTTAGCTATTGCTGCATAAAAAAAAAACACCCCAAAACTCAGTGAGTTAAAACATCAACCATTTCTTATTTCTCATGAATTCATGGGTCAGCTGTATAGTTCCTACTAATCATAATTGGGCATAGCTGATCTTGGCTGGACTCATTCATGTGTCTATGGTTGGCAGGAAGATTGCCTTAGAGCTAACTGGTCTGGGATGGCTCCCACCAGGATAACTCAGCTCTGCCCTATGCCATCTCTCATCCTCCAGAAGCTTGTTCTCATGGCAATGTGGAATTCCAACACAGAGCAGAAGTGTGCAAGACCATTTAAGGTCAAGAGTGGATTTAGCACACTGTCATTTCTGCTGCAAAGCAAGCCATAACAGTTAGCAGAGAATGAGGCAGTGGGGGAGAAAATGCTATCTCTTAATGGGAGGAGTTACAAAGCCACATTACAAGAGATGTGAATACAGGGAGAGATAGAAAACTGGAGCCATTTTTGGAAACAAACAACCACATAGGAAGCCCTGAGACCAGGAAAGCTGAGGACAGCAGATAGAACAGAGACAATTTTGCCATTCAGAGTGGACTTGCACAAGATCAAGTACAGTCCTGGGAGCACAGACCAGGTTCATTGAAAGAGAGTGGAACCAAGTGGACACCTGAGTGGAAGTGATGCAATGTGGAGCCAGAGTTGGCATGATTTTAGAGGAAAGTCTGTCTCCTCCTGTCCTCCAAACACCTGCAACATAGGAACTCACTGACTCAGTTAAAATGTGACTCATTCGAAGCAAGATAACACTTCAGTGTTGCAAATTTATGAACAAGTTTTGAGTCTTTCCTTGAGAGTCAGTTTTGCCAGTACAGAATAAGAGGGTGGTTGGCCATTGGAAGCAGAGATTGGAGGTAAAGTCTCACATCTATCCTTGTTTTGCTATGAAGCTCACATTTCCTCTGTGGAGCCAATCAAAACGCCACATTCTGTTTGTTATCGGTCCTCTGAACAGCTGAATGTGAATCAGCAATGTTGTGTGACTTTTAGAAAAGCCAAAGAGTGTGTGAGAAAAGACCCACAGGAGTGAAGAATTTAGCTACCGAAGAGAAACTCTATTTCCAAATTATCCAGAATTTACCAGGATGTTCTGCTGTCTTGTGGTCATTGCATAACAGGGTCATAGGGATTATACAGAACCCAGAAAATGAAGGTGAGAATGAAGTTTGAGAAAAAAGTCTCCTAAGGAAAGAGCCAAAGATTTGAATGCCTGGACTAAAAGAAGAAAGGACTAAAGAGAGGCCAAGATGATTGGCGATATTAAAAATGGCATTCGCCATGATACAATGGGCCCCATCTCTATTAAAAAAGAGGAGAGGCGGGTGACACCACTACATGCAATGTTAAGGTTAGATTAAAAGGGGGAACTCACCAAGTTACTTTTCTTAAGTATTCCTGAATTACTCTTTAGGAGAAGGAAATAGGTCGAATGCCAGAATAAGGATAGCATGTCAACATTGATAGTGACTGCATTAATGTACACAGCTATGATTTAATAAAACAAAAACAAAAACATTGATAGTACTTGGTACAAATGGTACCTAAAGAGCTATGGTGCAGATGACTGTGAAATTTCCTTCCACAAGGGTCTTTAAAATGAACTACCTGCTCTGGGGCAGGGGACCAAGAGTAGGATTAACTAACTGCTCAGAGTCTTTTCAAGTCCTTTAAAATCATATATCAGCCTGTATCTGTGGGTCCTCAGGTCTCTACATGGTGGTGCTGCATGCCTTTGCTAAGTATTCCTAGCTTTAGCATTGAGGGCTTCCTCTCTGTTTTGGATGTATTTGGAGGAAATAAATTATTTCAACCATGATGTTTGTTCATTTGTTCTTTTGTGCAGTTTGGGGAAGGTGGGCATTTATTTGAGAAATCTGTACGTGGGTTTCTCTGAAGTTTCCCATGTAACACTGCATTGTTCCCAAAGCCAGCTAATCGTCGAGGCCATGCTTCCACTTATACACGCTCCCCCAATGTGGCATTAGGCAGTCAGTGCCTGGGGCAGTGTTCTCGGGGGCCACAGACCTGAGGTGGGTCTGACTTAGGTGCCCTGAGTTACAAACACTGGAAGCAAATTCAATGCAAGAAGGAAAGATGGCTCCATTTCCTCATTTATCAGACACTCTGGCATCCATGCTTGATACAGGATGGGGGAGAAACACACAGGCCAGCTAGAACACTGGAGACAGGTGATGCTCTCTCTCCACAGTGAATGAGGAGCAAGTCAGCTTCAAGTTCAAGATTCCAGCCAAGTGAGAGGGAGTGTGAGGCTGGGATGAATCAGAGCAAAAGAGGCAAAGGCAATAAAGTATCATTTATCACCCTCCAAGCCTGTGGGCAGAGGCATCTTTGTAGTAAGGAGGCTATGAACAAGCAGTGTGGTGTCCTGAGGTGAGCAGAAGAAGCAGGGTGTCCGTGGGCAGAGCCCGCATGACGAGATTGCTTGGGTGTCTGAAGTGAGTGATTCACCAGAGAGACAGCTGTTTACAGCTGACCCATGTGTTAAATATTTATCACCCAGAGAAGAGAAACTTTTTCCAGTGCCCTCAAGCAAAGAAGCAGCTTTTCAGTTTGATTAGAAGAAAAGAAAAGATAAGGCAACACATTTCCTCTTTCTCTTAAATTCCCAGGGCATCTTTTGGCAAGTTCAGGCTGTTTGCAGGGTTCAAGTAAGTCAAAGAAAACATCTATTTGACATCAGCTTTTTCAAAGGTGTGTGTTGGAAGGGTGACAACAGGAAGAACCTAGAAGTCATTTCTATTGAGTGGGCTACATTTCCCACAGCTGGGGTCTCTTTTAACTCCATGGTATCCACATAGAAATACCATTTGATGACTAGTCTATCTGGTAGGCTCACAGGGGATACCTTGTTTATTAGTAGAAAAGAGATCAAATACCATTATAAGTTGACCAGAAAATATAGCCAAGAGCTACAGGATGCCTATTTGGGTTGATCTGAGGAATACAGAGTAGAGCCTACATTCTATACCTGAAGTGTTTTTCCCTGACAAACCCTCCCATGTGGACTAGTTCATCAGATCCTTCACAATAATTAGTCAGTAATAGCATGTATATATGACCTTGACGTTTATAAATTTTTTCTTTATATTTCTACAAGTTAAGGCTTGTCTCCAAAAGAAACTCGAGTTATTTGCTTAAAGCCACACAGCTAAGCAATGGTACAGGTGGGGTTTTCAATAGGGACTTCCCTAATTTAAAATTCGGTGACCTTTATCCTACACCCTAGCTGGCAAGAAATTTGAAAGAGGCAATGGAAGGATGCTGAATAAGCAGGTGTTCAGGGTAGAGCTCCCAAGAAACAGAGGTGGCGTGGCCCCCAAAGGCAGACTTGGCTTCTTTAGCTCTTTCTGCCTCCTACCTCCAAGCCTTGCACAGTGGTCTGGGGACATACCTCTGGGGCCTTGGTAGAGGAGGGGGATTTTGCCAGTCTCAGCTATGGTATGATTTTATTTGATTTTATTAAAAACCTACTTTCTTGCAAGCCCTAATATCACCACTAGGGAGAGATTGAGCAGCAAGCAAGACAAACTCCCTGCCCTTGTGATACTCTGGATACAAGTTAATCTCTTGGCTTAACTATGTGTGGCTAATTTCAATTATTACTGCTTTTTGTTTTTTTGTTTTTTTTGCCAAATTATGTCAAGACTGAATAGCAAAGTTGTTACAAGGATGGGTTTGAATCCCCACTTTTCCACTTGATTTTCTTTGTAGTAAAACGTGACTCATAATGATAACTAACTTATGATTTCTTGGGAGAATTAAAGAAGATCACACAGGTAACGCATTTAGCACAGCACCTGACCTGCAGTGAATATTCAGCCGCCACTGCTGCTGACATTACTGCCACGTTAGTATATGATGCTCAGAGAGGCAGCAGTGTGTTTCTCCCAGGGAAAATACAAAGAGATGTGGTAAGAAGCCAATGGTGTTGAGTTCAGTTGCTGAATTATCTAGAACAAAGAGCAAAAAGAATGTCCTCCCTGGTGTGGGGTCACTTTAGCCTGGGTCAGCCAGACCAGGCACTGCTGATGTCCTAGTGTCTCAGCTGTGGCAGAGGAAGCAAATGCTCCAGAGTGAGCCTGGTGTGGGGTCCATTTAACACTCAGGAAGATTTTGTTAGAATGTATATGCCATGCCCACCAATGTGGGGCTTTCAGGGGTTAAAATGAATAGAGCCTTATTCCTGCCCTCAATTACGAAGCTGTGAAGTATCTCCTAATTACTTCTTTTAAATAAAAAGTGTCCTTTTTTCTTGAAATGTACAACATTATTAACTATAGTTACCATGTTGTGAAATAAATTTCTAGAATTTATTCCTCTTGTCTAGCAAATTATATATCTTTTGAGTGATAATCTCCACAACCCCCAAAGTGTCCTATTTCTACTGTGGCAAAGAGGATTGTCTGGTGAATCCCTGGAAGATCAATCACCTGACAGTGGCCTCACCAGGACCAAGAGTTCCCTGTTCTCCAGTGCAAAGCTTGTGCCCAAATTCAGCTTCCTGACTGTTCCCCGCCCCACCCACACATCTGCTGAATCAATGTCTCAGGTGGTCTCCAGGTGCATCTGCTGATGCTCTCTGACAGCTCTGCCGACAGCTGGAACTTTCAGGCAGATGGCAGGTGCCAAAGTTTTACCTGATTATTGCTCACATTCAAGGCTGTTTTGGCCCTCACTCTGATAAGGTAAGAAGGAGATGCCTGTTCCCCAGAGCAGCGACGTGCGGCGTGCCCCCCCCACCAGCATGGACCTTCCTAGGACGATGAGAGAAGGGAAACCCCTGCCTCCTCATGTCTACCTTGGCATCTTCCCTGTTTCAGAAGGCTCATCCCTTCACCTTTTCCACACCATCCTGGTGGCATTTGCTTTAGCTCCTTGCTCCATTATTTCTCATGGAAAGGATGCGAACAAATGAAATTCAAAGTGACTATTAAAAAAGTATCTATGTGAACTTGGAATAAGAATCCATTTAAATAAATTCCCCAGTATTCTAAGGTCAGCAGCTCCTGATAGCATAAGGTTGAAAATGGTTTTCAGATAACAATAAGAAAGTAGTAAATTCAGGTAAAGAACATGAAACCGTTGCAGTACTACTTTCCAACTTAAGTAAAAACCAGGTTGGCATTTAAAAAATACTTGACTACCTTGTGCCCAGGATCTCATTAGCAGGCAAGGGTTCCTAGTTTTTCATATTGATTCTTTGCATTGGGTTTGTCTTGTTTTTCCAGTATTATTTTTTATATATACATTTTCATTCTCCAAGTATTTCATGAGCATTTGTTTAATTTCCTTAGTGTATAAGTGCTCCAAGGTCAAGATACATGTCACATTAATTTTGTATCTCTCCAGACTAGACATTTAATGACTGATTATTTACTAACTACATTTTAATAGCTGAATAAAAATGACTTCTTTGCATATGTCCAAACTAGGTGAAACATGGCAAAAAAAGTACATCAGGCCAAGAACGATGCTTTTTTTCACCCATTGATTTCTAAAGCTAATTTGTTAAAAGAATAAATAGAGGTAATAGTTATGTTTGTGGTCCTTAGTATCTTCAGAGAGGTAACGCAGGCCATTTCTTTTGCTTATCTCCTTGCTTTGTCTTTATGAATCAGTTCTTTGAATTTTAATTGAGAGGAGGCTACTATTGTCTCCTCAGTAACTATTACAATAAGAGCTTCCAAATATACCCACTTTTCTTTTCTCATTTTTCATTAGGAACAGATTTGAGTTAGAGATAGGAAATAATGAAAACAGAAATTAGTTGTGACTATTCATCTCCTCTCCACTCTGTGTGAGTGTAAGTAGGGAGAAACATCTCTGATCATTGGCTAGCATCCATTGGCCTTTCAAAATATGTCCGAAACTCTTTAGGTTTTATGTTGGTTAAGAAGACAGGCTCATCAAATGTTTTCACATGGTGATACCTCTAATACTGTACCACAAAGCATTTAACCAGCATGGCTTTTAAAATAAATATTATAACTAGAGTGAAACATTAACTTACTAGATCCTAAGATGTTTAAGTGAAATTTGGGAATCAGGTATCATTTCTTCAGGAGCCCAGAGACTTTTTCCCCTTTAAATAAAGTTCAATTTAACAGAATAAAATTTCCACACTTGTTTTGATCGCCCTTTTTGGGATCAACTGGTTTTTGGTATCTGAGCCATTCTTTTTATGCGGGAATCTGAGTAGCTCAAGGTGAGAAAGGCTAAGAGCAGGAGAGGAAGAACATGAAGGAGAAAGATGGAAAAGTCAGGAGCGAGGGAAGGGAGAGAGGAAAGACGGGCCTTGGAAAGATAAAGTTGAGAGAAAAAAAAAAAACAACCCACTGGCAGCTGGTAAAGGAAGGCCAGTCTGGGAAAATTTCTCTAAACCTGTGGGAAATGGGCAAGTACATTAAAAATGGCTCCCGTGAGTAGCCTAGGAACAGTGTTCAATAGATGAGTGCAGATTGCCTGTGTTTCTGTGAACAGAGGTTGTAGTTTTTTTTATTTTTCTTATTTATTTATTTATTTATTTATTTATTTATTTATTTTTATTAAATGATAGCTGTGTACATTAATGCAATCATGGGGTACAGTGTAGCGTTTTCATATACAATTTGAATATGAATATTCATGAATACAATATTTTCATCAAACTGGTTAACATAGTCTTTATGTCATTTTCTTAGTTATTGTGTTAAGACGTTTATATTCTACTCTTAGAAAGATTCACTTGTACCCTTGTAAGATAAACCATAGAAGTGATTCCTCCAATACCCTCCCTCTACCCATCCCGACCTCCCTTCTCCCTCCCCCCAGGAATAAAAACAAAGCAGGAGGAATCACCCTACCAGACCTCAGATTATACTATAAATTGATAGTGATTAAAACAGCATGGTACTGGCACAAAAATAGAGAGGTAGATGTATGGAACAGAATAGAGAGCCAACAGATGAATCTAGCTACTTATCGTTACCTGATCTTTGACAAGCCAATTAAAAACATTGAGTGGGGAAAAGATTCCCTATTTAACAAATGGTTCTGGGCAAAGTGGCTGGCAACTTGTAGAAGACTGAAACTAGACCCCCATCTTTCACCATTAACTAAGATAGACTCTCATTGGATTAAAGATTTAAACTTAAGGTATGAAACTATAAAAATACTAGAAGAAAGTGTAGAGAAAACACTTGAAGTAATCGACCTGGGCGAAAATTTTATGAGGCAGACCCCCCAGGCAATTGAAGCAACATCAAAAATACATTACTAGGAACTGATCAAACTAAAGAGCTTATGCACAGCCAAGAACTCAGTAAATAAAGCAAATAGACAGCCCTCAGAATGGGAGAAGATATTTGCAGGTTATGTCTCCAACAAAGAGACCAGAATCCATAGAGACCTCAAACATTTTAGCAAGAAAAGAACAAGTAATCCCATCCCAGTGTGGGCAAGGGATTTGAAAACAAATTTCTCTAAAGAAGATAGGTGCATGGCCTACAGATATATGAAAAAATGCTCACCATCCTTAATCATCAGAGAAATGCAAATCAAAACTACTGTGAGATATCACCTAACTCCAGTAAGATTAGCCCACATCACAAAATCCCAAAACCAGAGATGCTGGTGTGGATGTGAAGAAAAGGGAACACTCCTACACTGCTGGTGGGAATGCAGGCTATTATGTTCCTTTTGGAAAGATGTCTGGAGAACACTTAGAGAACTAAAAATAGACCTGCTATTTGATCCTATAATCCCTTTATTAGGTATATACCCAGAAGACCAAAAATCACATTACAACAAAGATATTTGTATCAGAATGTTTATTGCAGCCCAATTCATAATTGCTAGGTCATGGAAGAAGCCCAAGTGCCCATCGACCCACAAATGGATCAATAAATTGTGGTATATGTACACCATGGAATACTATGCAGCCCTAAAGAAAGATGGAGACTTTAC
>CAUYQV010078081.1:0-18393 GCA_963574575.1 Galagoides demidoff
AGCCCAAGAGTTTGAGGTTGCTGTGAGCTGTGACATCATAGCACTCTACCAAGGGCAACAGCTTGAGACTCTTGTCTCAAAAAAAGAAAAGAAAAACAATTTTAGCTTACACCAGCTAAAATCTCAAGCTAGCTTCAGAGACTACTCGGGTTATATAAGGAATAAAGTAATCAGGATTCAAATTCTATTGTTTTGTCCTCAGTCCTGGCCTTCACATGTTAGCAAGATCTGGAAAGAGTCACTTTCCCCAAAATTGCAGCAAAATATCATTGGTGTTAACATGCCCATTTCCAAACCAGTCAATGTAGCCAAAAGAATGAGTTGTTGTGATTGGCTTATGCCTGGATCACAAGTACTCTGAAGGCCAGGATGGAATCAGCTTTCACTCCAATCAAGAGTCTAAGATTGAGAAAAAAATGAAAAATCATTTTTTAAAAAGCAGAGTAAATGGATACTGTGTGGCAAACACAAAAGGGGCTCGTGACCCAGAGCAAAGCCCATGTTCTCTCGGGTGGCAGTGGGAGCTGCTGAAAGATTTATCAAGGGCAGCATGGTCTGCTTCGCATTTTGTAAAGATCACCCTGGAGCAGTGTGGAAGACGAGTTAGAGAAGGTCAAGGCTAAGGGGAAGAGAACATGCGAGAGAGGACCATTCAAAGTTAAAATGGTCAACTCTCAGGAAACATCTTTCTTCTCTATTGGGAGATACCACCAGCAGTCAGACTTAGTTGCTAGACTCAAGGAGCTTCTGGTCTAACCAGGAAAACGGACAGATAACAGGCATTTACATACATCACGATGGTGCCATGAAGGCTTCCCGTTGTGCCATGAAGAGCTGTCTGAGATAAGGTCTGGAAGGTCAGTAGGCATCGGCAGCATCGAGTCCCAACAGTGAAAACGCAAGCGGTGAAGTCACTCACATTATTGGAAGGCCAGAATCTTGACGGGCCTTGCAAACCCAGATTGAAGAGTTAGACTTTATATTCAGGGCTCTGCAGAATCGTGACGATAAAGTTTCAGAGTGGCATTAACCAATCAGCCCTTTAAAAAGACCAATCTGGCCACCTGGAATCTGGATTAGAAGATTACAAAATTACATGCAAGATCACCACTGGGAGGGCATTTGCAATAATTCAAGGAAGAAATGATGCTGCCCTTACTAAGATGAAATCAGTGAAAATGAAGAAAAGTGGACAGATTCAAGAGAATTGTAAAATTTGGCAACACCTGGACTTGGAAAGAAGAATAAGGGAGACTATAAGAGAAGTGAGAGAAAGAAGTTAGTAACGACACTTCAGTTCCTAATCTGTGCAAGTGAATGGCTAGGGATGCTAGTCACAGCAATAGAGCAGCTTCAGGGAGAAAAATCACAAGCTCGTTTGTGGACACACTGAGGGTGGACGCTTGTGGGATACTCACATGGAGATGCCCAGCTAGTTGCTAAATATGTGGGTCAGGAGCTCAGGAGAGAGTTTATAGCTGAAAAGGTATATTTGGGAACCATCAGGACAGAAATGGTAGCTGAAATGTTGAAGCGGATAGGGTCACTGTGGTAAGTTCAGTGTTCAAGGAAGGATTCTGACATGAAAGCCTAGGAAGATCATTTAAGAATGACCAGGGATCGGGAGCTGTCAAAAGTGACCAGAAGAATAAGCCAGGGGGCAAAGGACCAAAAGGCCGATCTAAACAGGGGTTCAAGGATAAATTGAGAGTTATACTTAGGATGTAAAATGAACAGAGCTCTTCAGTATCCTGGATGAGGGGAAGAACAGGGAAAGAAAGGCGTCAAAAATGAATCCCAGGTTTCTAGCTAGGGTGACCAGTTGGCTGAAAAGAGGAAGGAGGCTGGACTCTAAAATAATTACTTGAGGCGTTTGGGGAACATCCAGGAAAAGACCTGTGGGCAGTCAGAGATCAAGAGAGCATCTAAATAGTGGCTTATCCTGAGAAGTAGTCGATACAAAGATGTGATTGAACATGAAGAAGATTAGATGGCCTTGGAGGGGTTGTTAGTTGCGACGGGAGACCCAGGGACACTTTCTTTTAAAGAACAGGCTGAAGAAGGGTGCTAGCAAAGGAGACCACAGAGAAATTAAGCACAGGGAGAGCTGAGTCTGTCCTTTAGAAGAAAGCTTCGCACCTGCGGCTCACCTGGTGGGAAATTACGTGTTATTCAGCCAGCAATTTCCTCGGCTACTTTAGGCTTTAAAAAGTCAGATTACACAATGATTCCACATGTCTTCTAAATTTATCCCAAAGCTTATCAAAGGTCCCAGGACCCATGAGGAGTTCTTTATAGTTTCCAAACTTGCCTTTGAATAGAGGACTTTCATGGGTTAAAAGAAGTGGACCAGTTAATCCAGCAGTGGCTTGAATTTACTTCCATATTTGGAAATACTTCAATCATTAGGGTTGAGCGGCAACACACAGCATCCTTCAAACACTGCTCCTCTTTCTTCACATGGTATTGTGAATGGCTCAGCAAGTGGGCCCATCATTTTCTTGCTAATTAATTTAGGTCTAATTGGTTTCAGCCCACACAACAGTGCAGGTTGTAAGAGAGGGCAATAGCAGTCATATTCCACTAAAAGTACCTGCCAGCATCAAAGCCTCCACCATTAAGCAATTCACTACAGAGGGAAGAGCTCTTAAGAGCTAAACAAAGTGAATTAATTTAGCCCCCTCCCCAATTAACTTCAGAAAAATCTCAAAGTGCTCAGAACTCTGTCAAAGCTCCAGGAAACATTTCATCTTACTCTAGTGTAACACAGTCTCGCAAGGAGTTACCAAACATTTACCAGCTTGCGTGCTGTGTATTATTTAGAAGGATTTCAAGTTCTCCAAATGACTGTTATCTCCATAGAGGCCATGACCAGTAGTTTTACTTATTATTTTATGCCCAGAGGCTAATACAGTGGATATAAATGGCATTCAATTAATATTTGTTACACAATGAATGAAAAAATGAGGAGAAAGAGTGAAGAAGGAAGGGAGAGAGGGAAGCAGGAATTGGTTTTTGGAGTGAACACTACTTCAAAACGTCATAATAAAAGAGCATTACATATAAGGCTAATGAGCCAGCCCCTCACCTGTGAGCTGTGTGACCATGAATAAGTGATTTAACCTCTCTGAATCATAGTTTCTTATTCATTTCATGGCAATGATATCTGTGTTACACACTTTAAAGGCTCATTAAAAAAAAATCATGATGGAATTAATGAATTTGAGAGCACTTTGTAAACAGTAAAAGATAGATGTTGCTTTTAAGAATGGGAATCAGGGCTCTGCGCCTGTAGCTCAGTGGCTAGGACACCAGCTACATGCACTGGGGCTGGTGAGTTCAAACCTTGGCCCAGGGCCTGCCAAACAACAATGATAATTATAACAAAAAAAAATAGGCAGGTGTTGTGGTGGGCTCCTGTAGTCCCAGCTACTGGGAGGCTGAGGCAAGAGAATCACATAAACCCAAGAGTTTGAGGTTGCTGTGAGTTGTGATGCCACAGCACTCTACTGAAGGCAACATATTAAGAATTAAGACTCTGTCTCAAAAAAAAAAGAAGAAGAAGACTGGGAATCAGGCCAGGCATGGTGACTCACACCTATAATCCTAGCATTCAGGGAGACCCAGGCAGATGGATTGCTTGAGCTCATGATTGATGGCTTGAACTCACAAGTTCGAGACCAACTTGAGCCAGAGCAAGACCTCGTTTCTAATAGCCAGGCACCGTGGCAGGTCCCTATAGTCTCAGCTACTTGGGAGGCTGAAGCAAGAGGATTGCTTGAGCCCAAGAATTTGAGGTTGCTGTGAACTATGACGCCCTAGCACTCTACCAAGGGTGACAAAGTGAGACTGTCTCAAAAAACAGAAGATAGCCTGGGAATCAAACTTTACATTGTTCTTTGCTGTGCATACAGTTAGATCACGTATACATGTCATACAATGAAAGTTTAGTCTGATAAAACTTTCATAAGACTATTACCATGAGTTTATGTCCCAAGTATACAAAAAAAAAATGCAACTTAGTCACTGTCCTCAGGAACTTACCGCTTACTATAGGAAAACAGAAGCTGTAATACTGATGGTGTCAACATGCAATGGAAACTTGTAGAAAGAATGGCTGAAAGTCACAAAGGAGGAACAATTACTCTGCCGAGTGACTCAGGGACTTGATACTTAAAGTCAGGGGTGATATTTAAACTGGGTCATAAAAAAAGATAGAGGATTTCAGATAAAGACCGAAGAGGCTTTTGGTATTTTATTTGCATAAATAATATTCAACTCACATTTTTTTTCAACTTTCTATTTATACTCAACATTGTGTTTTTTTAGCTTAACCCAAATAGTTATGTGATGGATTCACGACTATTTGTTTTCTGGTTGTTTCCTGTGTTTGAAATGTCGCATGATTTAAAAACCTTTTAAGGAAACAAAGTTACCTAGGTGGGGCCAAGCATAAGAGGTAGTTAGAAGGTGGTGTAGCCGGCCCAAGCCAGATTGAGAAAGATGTTACATTTCATGGTTTCTATATTTCATCATTTGAACAAAAAGAATCAGCATTAACAGACAGAAAGAATCAAAATTAACAAACAAGATTGAAAGGATTTTTGTTGTCATTGTTATCAGAAAGCAGAGGGGAGAATGAACAGGTTGACTGCAACCAGTAGAGACTTGACTCCCCCTCCCCTTTTGCTCACTGTTCATGCCCTCCAGATTGTACGAGTAAACCAGACAAGGAGAGATGATGAGAATCTGGGAAACTGGGGTGCATGTGACATGTGTCAGCTGGCCTTGGTGCTTTCAAGGCCAGTGTGCAAGGCACAGGTCGACACAGTTAAAAGGCTTCTGCTTCATATCAAGGTGGAAGAGGCGAGAGCCATGCCAGGCATGCAGAAATACTTCTGTGTTCACTGCTACTTTCCCAGCTTTACCAATAAGTCATCCTTGCCCCACCTTGTACCATCTGAGGTCCCAGCCTCAGCCCCAGAATTGAAGGCCAATTGTGTGTTGCTGTGACAGCAAGTATTTAAAAGGAAAATAAAGAAGCCACGAGCTGCGACATGCTATCATTAAGTAATCATAATTTCCTCCCTATATTACGACAATAGATGTCACTCTCTCATCTGGAAGGCAGGCCACGTATAGAAACACCATGTCAAAAAGCTTTTCAGACAAAGACAGTTGGGGGTGAGTTAGCTGGCTGCAGAATAGAATATTTTGATGGGTTTCATCCACCCAATTTCCCACCCCCAACTCCTACATGCTCTGATAAAAGTCAGATCTGTAAAGAACTTCAAAGCTTCCCCAGTCTGACAAACAGTAATAAAACAAGAAATTGAAGAAAAAAAAAATCTGCCGAAGTGCATGGAGGAAGCAGAGCTGACAAGTGCTATGACGGTTCTGTTTTAGTAATCAACACACTAACTGCAGGGCACTTCCTCCTCGCGGGACGCAGAGTCTGGGCTGTCATCTGTGAAGGACTACAGAAAGGTCAGGCGGCAAAGGGATTCTAAAGCCCTGGAATAAGCGATTGCACATTCTTTCTGGCAATTTTTCAGTCCACGTCCCACCCCAAGACCAAGCTTTCTCTGGCCCAACGACTGCCTCAACTATTCCCTCACCTCCTTCTTCCAAAGAGAAAGATACGAAAAGCAAAATCAGTCACACCGGTCTCCCCTTCCCTTCCTCCATTTAATGGAGGGTTGGGGGCTGGAGAGAACATATAAGGAAATAGCTCTGGAATCCAGAACATCTGGCTTCTATTCAGACCCAATCACCAACCTTGGGAGCATATTGAAAGCATTTGGCTGTCTCAACAGTCTAAAAGGAGCTATTTATTTCAGACTCAACAACCAGCCCAAACATATGCTTCCATTTGGAAACAATTGGAGGTAAGACAGAGTTTCTATTTTTTTTTTTTTTTAAGGAGGAAGGTGGAAATAACATAGGACTTAAAGTCAGAAGACTAAGCTGCATTCCAGTCCCTGATCTGCCACTTGCTTGTTTTAGGTTCTCAACCATCAAGACAAGTCCCTCATTTTCGTAAAGTCCCATCAGATCACAACCACATGCGTCTATGTATCTGGTTTCTATGATTTTGCCCTGCACAAGAAGCATTCCAATTAAAGTCAGAAATAAGGATCCCCACAATTAATTACGATGTAGCATTTGACATTATTCTAGAATCGAATAAATGAATGAATTCCTCTCTCCATGGAGTTATTGACAAGATTAAATAACACATTGTATACTAAGGACCTAGCACAGTGCCTGGCAATATGTCGTCTCTCCTCAGACAAACCACTTAGCCATAATTTACTCATTGGGCACAAAAGTGCCCGTCTCATCTACCTCACACAGTACTCTGATAATCATACGGATAGTGTTTATGTAAGTGATAACTTTAAAGTGTTTTCAAGATATAAGAGATTACAGCTGCAATCGTTATTACCCCCAAAATATATAATAATGTGTCAAAGCCAAATGCTTTCATTCCTAAAACTAATCCAGAGAAAACTGGAAATGAAAAGTTTCCTGGTGACCAGCGGGCATTTATGTGGCCAGGTTGATGACTAGCACTACTTCAGCATTAGCCCACCCACATTCATGTCATTATCCAGTTCTTGATTCTTTCCTAGAAACTAGCTTCTCCATAATCCCTGTGGCACCTGTTTCTCTGACTGCAGCTGAGAGGCAGCCATCCTACTGACACGTCACTAGACATTCTGCTAAAATACAAAGCATGCGCTTGGCCCAAGGCATGGTGAGAACTGCCTCCACCTCTACTCCACTGGGTTCCAGCCCATTCCCTGGGTGCTTTTAAGCTTAGGTAAAGGAAGAACTGAGGAACAACTGGTAGAATTCCAGGAGTGCCTTTAAGGTTGGCGTCATTTCCAGAACATTTCTAAACCACCAGGCCTCACTTCTCTAATTTCTATGACCAAAACCTCTTAGCTCTAAGAATAAGACCTATCTATTTTGCATTTTAGAATTTACTAATGTATTTCTATCTGTTTCTTTTAATCATTGTCACTTAGGTAAGCCAGGGTTCCCCACTCAAAATCCTCTGCTTCATATCACGACACCTAAACAAGTGTGAGGAAACCCCAGAACGGGGAGGTGACCAGCATGAGCCAGCGAGGGGTCCTCAGGATGCCTTCTATGAACTCAGAACTCCCCACTAAGGATTTTGGCAGGTGAAACTATTCCCCATTCTCATCTCTACCAAAGCTTCTGCTCCAAACAGAAAAGATCACCCTCTAAAATCACAGAGGAAGAAGCAGACCTACAGTTGAAATGTCTGGTCTCTAGACTCAGCTGCAAGACTCGGCTGCAAGGCCCCGCATCCCCCACCCGAGCCTGTCCACATCTCCTGCTCTGCCTTCCACCTGTGGTTCAAATTGCCCATGACATGAAGTAGACCTGTTGACTAACCACCTGCCTCTGAACCCAGTTCATGTCTCCTCTTGACACTTCCTAGGTTTCCTACTGGTTAACCAGTCACGTCTTCTGGAAGGACTTTCACTGTCATTAAAGTGTCATTCAAGTCGGCTATGACTTAGCTAAGTAGAAAAAGCAAAATAAGGAAGTACTTCTTCACTTGAGTTTCACTTAGATAACGGCCCCTCTGGACGTGGTCTTCCTTCCCTCCCACACCTTCTCCCAATCTGAGTTAGGAGTCATCTCCAGACCTCCAGGGTACCTTGTATTTCCTCCAAGAAAGCACTCACCCCACTGCACCATAATTGATGGATGTTTGTCTGTCACTGCCTCTATCTTGTTAAATAGGTATTCTGTCTTTTATGGCTATCTCCGTGGTACCTGGTGCAATGTCTTTAACATGGTACAAAGCCTTAAATAACTGCTATCAAGCCCTTCATAAAAAGAATTCGTCCATGTCTACCTTAGAATGTCAAATACTATATTATAATTAACTGTGGGCATCCTTGTTTCTGACTTTAATTGGAATGCTTCTGGTCTCAGCCATAGTGCAAAAGCCATAGAAACCACATATAAGAATGAAGGTGGTTGTGATCTGATAGAACTTTTATACAAAAACAGGTGGCAGACTGAACTTGGCCCCTGGGCTGTCATTTGCTGACCTCTGGTCTTAGTGTATCTGGCCAACACTGATTCAGAAAAAGAAATTAAGAAGTGTAAATATCGGAAAGAAGGGGATATAATTACCATTTCATTTTGCAGATGGTATGATATACATCTATAAAAATGCAAAAGAATCAACTACAAAAAGCTAATAAACAAGGAAATTTGGAAAGATGTATTTGCATAACTGAAATCCAGAAATGAATAGCACTCAAAAAATATGCATTAGAAGAGAAGCTAAAATACCCGGGAGCATAACTCTAACGCCCAAGAAACAAGAGTTGTGTACAAACCATGATGAAACTTTAAAACGCTCATGAAGATCATCATTTATTCTCCATACTTATTTGTGAAAATGCAAAATGATGAAAATACAAGACAATATCACGGTACTATTTGCAATAGCAAAATAGTTCAAACAATCAGCCAGGCAGTAGAGTATGGTTAAATTATTGCATATACATCTAGTAGAATATTAAGTGTGAATCAAAAAAGAATATAGGAGCCTTTTGTGTATTGATGTGGAATATGTTTGAAGACATTGTTAACTAAGGTGTGAAACATTTATGGTCTTCTACTATTTGTCTGAAAAAGTAGGAAGAGGGAATATATAAGCACTTTTGCAAGCAGGCACTTACTAAAACATTTGTGGAGAGATACATGAGAGACTGGTTAACATTGGTTTCTTCCAAAAAGGGGAAGTAGATGGGGCGGCACCTGTGGCTCAAAGGAATAGGGCACCGGCCCCATATACCAGAGTTGGTGGGTTCAAATCTGGCCCTGGCCACAAAATGCAAAAAAAAAAGGGGGGGGGGAGTAGATGACCAAGGACAGAGGTGAAGAGAGAATTTGTACCAATACTCCTATCTATGTTTTGATTCTTAAACATGAGTGCATCAAGTATTTGAGACTTAAATGCCATTTTAAAATATTATTGATACACTAAACAAAAATCAAAGGCTTTTAAATCTTTTAAAACTGTGGTGATCATTGCTTACTTTTCTTCAGAAGTTTTCAAATACCGCAGACTTTGGAGCCGCCCAGATTTGAACAAGCACATAGAATAGTGGTTAAGAGCACAGACTATAGTTCTAGGCTGCTTGGATGGGAACCCCCAGCTCTGCCAGTTAAGATCTGCATGAGCTTGAACTACTTAATTAACATCTCTGTGCCTCAGTTTACATACCTGTTAAACAGTAGTACTGATAACTTCTTCATAAGATAAGATTCACTCTGCTTAGTATTTTATCCAGTGCTTTGATGAACTAGGTATTATCATACTGAGAAAGCACTATCAAGACAGACAAAAGACAGAGGAGGAATTGGAAAAGTGGGTACGTTTCTGAGGATATTTATTTTATAGATTAGAGAAACATAGTCTGAGACCTAAAAGTGACCTTAAATTTGAGAACTACTTGTACTATACCCTCCTATCAGAGCTTTGCAATGTAGGACAGAACACCTGTTTGATTTTGTTTAAATCCACCTGTTAAGTGCACGTACTCCTCGGCTTACATGACATTGGTACCCTTAACCCACAGAAAATCTATTATCTCTCAGGACACTTGTATTTAGAGTAGAACTTCTCAAACTTTAATATGTACATGAATCATCCAGATTTATTCTCAAAATTTAGACTCTGCTTCAGTAGCCTGGGTTGGAGACTGAGATTCCTTATTACTAACTGTTTGCCAACTATTCTCAAATAGTTGAGAAAAATGCTTTACAGAAGTGGCTTGAGAAGTGCTAGTGTGCAACATACCTTTAAGATTTATTCAAATACAAGTTTCCATTCATCTCTCCATTATTCAAGGGTATCATTTGTAAACTTACATTTAACGCATTTTCACCTTTCACAGGACAGATTTTGTTAATTAAATGTGGCAGTTGGCTAATTATGCAGTAAAAAAAAAAAACTCCATCTAAAAAGCAACCCCAATAAAATGACAGATTTCAAAAGTTATGTCTTAAAATTGCATGCATTCTGCTTCAAAAAAAAAACCGCAAACAACAAAAAATATGACTTTTTAAATGACATTAGCATGACATTTTTTTAATAGGACATTGCATTTTATAAATCTTAGTCAGAGCCTTGGACTTAGAATTGTTTACTTTTCTAAACTTTAATTTCTTCATCTGTAAAATAAGCATCATAATTAGCATGTCAGAAAACTTAATAGAGGTCAAGTGTCATCAGCATGATGGTCAACTAAAGGTACCTAGTGCTCATCTTCCCCACAAAAAGGATCAAAACAGTGAGTAAACAACTATCTTTTGACTAAAGTGTCTGAAGATTACAGCCAGGGAATAGAGGAAACCCGGGATGGCAGTGCAGAGATGGGAGCAAAGCACTCTGCCTCTGCCTCTGCCCTCTCCACCTCCCTCACTGGGATTGGCTTAGAGCCAGGAGTGACTACTCCTTGTGGGAAAAAGGTAAACAAGAGGCTCCCAGCAGCTCCCTTTACTGCTGCAGACACATGCAGTTCTTGCTACAGTAAAACTCACAGTCCTCACAGACCCTGAGCTATTTGAGAAGCTGCCTGGAGTTCACATGGCTGCATTGTTCCAGAGTATAAGCATACATTGTATGCCCCTCAACTCCCTGTGACCCAAGCTGCTACAGCACAGCACCATCTTGAAACCAGAGCCACTGCTAGAGTGCATCCTGGTCTGGGGGGCAGTAGCCACTACGACTCTACTTCTCTGAGCTCCGCCATGATTTCATCACATTCACACAAGTGAATGCAGCGTCCGTACTCAGAGCATAGGCCCAGTGTTACATCTGTGAATCTGGCACCTGAAGCCACATGGCATCCGGCCCCACAATGAACAAGTGGTCCTTCACAGTGGGAAATGAGCCCCCAGCCAGTGGACATACCAAATGTACATGCTCTTAGGCTAAGAACCATTCTAGAGGCCCTGTCCCAACAGTCACACCCCCATGCCGGTTGACCTACAATGAGAGTACACTCTCAATATGAAAAACAGCCCAGAGGCCCTGACCCCAATGAGTTTGACCTCCAAGCTGGCTGGCCTGCCATCTGTGTACCCTCTCTGCCTAAGAACCAACCTAGCAGCACTGCCCTTAGCAAAGCCA
Organism: Galagoides demidoff; assembly: GCA_963574575.1. Lineage (NCBI taxonomy): Eukaryota > Metazoa > Chordata > Mammalia > Primates > Galagidae > Galagoides > Galagoides demidoff. The sequence continues at coordinate 11,198 of CAUYQV010078081.1, forward strand.
CCTCTGAGCCAGTGAGCCCACTACACACATGTCCCTTGGTCTGAGAACCAGCCTAGCACTCTTTCCCCAGCAAACCATCACCATTCCCACCATAAACTCTAACAGCCTAGGCCACGGAGGCATTCACAGACATTGCTAATATGCATTACAGCTAAAGAAACTTCATGGAAACTATACTGTTATGTCCACAAACAACAAAGCCAACACATCATCCCAAACTGACAACTTAGGACCCATCTTCATGAAAAGGCCTTTTCCTATGAAAACTACTCCATAAAACTGGAAGAGGCAACTATGTCACAGGTAAATATATATCAATATAGGGACACAAAAAGCATGTAAAAAACAGGGGAAAAAATGCCACATCCAAAGGAACACAATAATCCTCCATTAACAGAACCCAAAGGGAAGGGGATATTTGATTATTCCTTCAAAGGAATTCAAAATAATTATCTCAAGGAAGTTCACTGAGATAGAAGAGAATACAAAAAGATAAACAATTCAATTATATTAGAAAAATATAATTCATGATATGAATGAGAAATTAAACTAAGAAATAGATATCACAAAAAAAAATCCAGAAATTTGGCTCTGCACCCATATCTCAATGGTTAGGGTACCACCCACATACACCAGAGCTGGTGGGTTCAAATCCAACCTGGGCCTGCCAAACAACAGTGACAACTACAACAAAAAAAATAGCCAGGCATGTGGCAGGCACCTGTAGTCCTGGCTACTTGGAAGGCTGAGGCAAGAGAATCACTTAAGCCCAAGAGTTTGAGTTTGCTGTGAGCTGTGATGTCACAGCACTCTACTAAGGGTAACATAGTGAGATTCTGTCTCAAAAAAAAAAAAAAATCCAGAAATCTTGAAGGTAAAGAAGTCAATGAATAAAATAAAATATATTATTGAGAGCTTTAATAACAGAATAGATTAAGAAGAGGTAATAATTTCTGACTATGAAGACAGGTCTCTTAAAACAATCCAGTCAGGAGAGAATGAAGAAATACTACAGGACTTATGGGATACCACTAAGAAAACAAATATTCACATTAAGGTATTTCCAGAAGGAGAAGAGATAGAGAAAGGCACAATACATATTTAACTATATAACAGGCCAAGTATGGTGGCTCACACCTGTAATCTTATCACTCTGGGAAGCCAAGGCAGGTGGATTGCTTGAGTTCAGGAGTTTAAGACCAGCCTGAGCAAAAGTGAGACCCTACCTCTACTAAAAATAGAAAAACCGGCTACATGCAATGGTACACACCTATAGTCCTAGCTACTCAGGAGGATGAGGCAAGAGTTTGCCTCTTGAATTGCTAAAGCCCAAGAGTTTGAGGTTACTGTGAGCTATGATACCATGGTGCTCTACCCAGGGCAAAAGAGTGAGACTCTGTCTTAAAAAGTAATAATAATAATAATAATAATAATAACAACTGAAAACTACCCAGGTCTTAGGAGATGTATGGATATCCAGGTGTAAGACACTCATAAATTCCCAAATAAATTCAACATAAAAAGGTCCCCTCTGAGGCAGATTATAATCTACCTGTCAAAAATCAAAGAAATAATTCTAAAACCATCAAAAGAAGGGTATCAAATTAGATGTAAGGGAATCTCTATTAGACTATCAGCAGAAGTCTTGCAGACCATGAGATAATAGGATGATATATGCATAGTGCGGGGGGGAGGGGGGGAATACTTGCCAACCAAGAATACTCTACCCAGCAAAGCCATCATTCTGAAATAAAGGAGAAATAAAGTCCTTCCCAAATAAACAACTGCTGAAGGAATTCATTACAAATCAACTGGCCTTACATGAAATACTTAAGGAAGTGCTACAACTGGAAGTAAAAGAAAAATAAACACTATTATGAAAACACATGAAAGTGTAAAATTCACCAGGAGCTGTAAATTCATAATCAAACCTGGAATACTCCAGTATTATAATTTTGCAATGAATACTTCTAAACATCTAGTGTGAAAAGTCAAAATGGTGACCAGGTGGGGTAGTTCATGTCTATATGCTAGAACTCTGGGAGGCTGAGGCAGGAGGATCACTATAAGTCAGGTGGACAGCCTGACCAACAGTGAGACCCCCATCTCTACTAAAAATAGAAATAATTAGCCAGGCATGGTGGCACACATCTGTAGTCACAGCTATTTAGGAGGTGGGATAAGAGGAACAGAAGTTTAAGTTACAATGAGCTATGATGATGCCATTTCTGTCTAGCCTGGGCAACAGAGTAAAGAAAATAAAAAGTGAAAATGGTTAAAATAACTACAACTAAAAGTAGATGTTAATAAATATATAATATAAAGTATAAATTAAGGCAACAAAAATATAAAATTATTTGGGGGAGGGTAAAAGTCTAGGGTATCTTTGCGAAACAAAAGTTAAGTTGTAATCAGTTTAAGATAGCCTATTATAATCACAAGATTTTTTATGGTAGCCCCATATTAGCCATAAAAAAGGAATTTGCAGCAGATGCACAAATGAGAGCAAAAGGAATAAAAGCTTGGTACCACAGAAGTCTTGCAGACCATGAGATAATAGGATGATATATGCATAGTGCTGGGGGGGGGAATACTTGCCAACCAAGAATACTCTACCCAGCAAAGCCATCATTCTGAAATAAAGGAGAAACCATCAAACCATAAAGGATAAACAACAGAGAAGAAAGGAATAAATAATCCACAAAACTGGAAAACCATAAACAAAATGGCAAGAGTGGCTCAGCTTTCATAGCACAGTGGTTATGGTGCCAGCCACATACACCTAGTTTGGTGGGTTCAAACCTGGCCTGGGCCTGTTAGACAACAATAACAACTGCAACAAGAAATAGCTGGGCATTGTGGTGGGCAACTATAGTGCCATCTACTTGGGAGGCTGAGGCAAGAGAATCGCTTGAGCCCAGGAGCTTGAGGTTGCTATGAGCTGTAACACCAGGGCACTCTACCAAGGGCGACATGGTAAGACCCTGTCTAAAAAAAAAAGGCAGGAGTAAGTTCAGAGCTGCCAATAACAATCTTGAATAAAAAATGGATTGAATTCTCTACTTAAAAGAGATAGAGGCTCAGCGCCTGTGGCTCAATTGGCTAAGGCGCCAGCCATGTACACCTAAGGTGGCAGGTTCGAATCCCCTGCCCAAGCCTGCCAAACAACAATGATGGCTGCAACCAAAAAATGGCTGGGCGTTGTGGTGAGGCGCCTGTGGTCCCAGCTACTTGGGAGGCGGAGGCAGGAGACTCGCTTGAGCCCAGGAGTTGGAGGTTGCTATGAGCAACCTACCCATGGGAGCAACCTCCCATGGCACTCTACCCAGGGAGATAGCTTGAGGCTCTGTCTCAAAAAAAAAAAAAAAAAAGAAAAAGTGCTACATACCTCGTGACTGAGTATCAATCACTACAGTCACCAGATGGCCAAAGGGAGTACTCTGAAGGTGATAATATTGATCAAACACTACATATAAGTTTCGATCAGAAAAGAAACATTGATTAAACTAATTCAATGGAATTTGTACTTATCTACCATTAGTAATAATCACTCCCCTCACTCCATCTAGACATCTGTATAGGCATACAGAGGTGATAAGAACCTTTGTAGTGGGTAGGAAATAGGGCACAGGTGGATCTAAAAGTGCTCTGAGAGTGTCCAGAATGCACACTGTTCAGAAAATGCCTCTTCTTTCAGAGAGGATTAGGAGAGGCACTGTCTCTTAAGTCAGAGCCATGGTTCTCAGCCTTGCTGACACATTATCATCACCTGGGGCACCAACAAAAATTGTTAATGCACATCACAAACCTCAGAGATTCAGATTTCATTAGGTTGGGGTTGGGTTTAGTAAACAGTTTTTAAAAGGACAAGATAATTTTTTTTTTTTTTTGAGACAGAGCCTCAAGCTGTCGCCCTGGGTAGAATGCCATGGCATCACAGTTCACAGCAACCGCCAACTCCTGGGCTCAAGCAATTCTCCTGCCTCCACCTCCCAAGTAGCTCGGATCACGGGCACCCGCCACAGCACCCAGCTATTTTTTGGTTCCAGCCACCGTTGTTGTTTGGCAGACCCAGGCTGGATTTGAACCCACCAGCTCAGGTGAGCTTAGCCACTTTAGCCACAGGCGCCAAGCCAGGACAAGATGATTTTTAATGTGCTATAAGGGGGTTAGAGTTCAGGAGATTTGGACTTGAGTCTTTACCATATGAGCTTAGACAAGTCAGTGATCCCTTCTGAATCTCAATTTCCTTATCTGAAAAATAAAGTCTATTTCACAGAGCCATGGTGAGGGAAAACAGAGAATTAATATGTGAGAACACCCAAGAGAGATCATAGTCCATAGCTAGTACTCAATAACTGTGAGTTCCCTTCTTCTTCACTTATCTGCTATATCTATGCTCAGATTAAACAAACCATTGTCTTTTATTCTTATGCCCTTTACTTTTTCTCCTCCTACATCTTCCATTTAGTTTTCAGAAGTAACCCAAAGGTACCTGCAAGAAATGAGAGCCAAATTCTCTTCCCTTCTAAGCATGGAGAGCCTCTCTATCCCCTTTTCACAAATTTAAAATAATCCTATATTTTGAACCAGCAGCTGTGAGACCAGGGCCATGTTAAGAGAAAGAATAAATGAGAAGTGAAGTATGACCTTGGGTCACCCTTGTCTTTCTATTTCCAGAATAAGCCAGCAGCCTTGGCAGTCAGAAAGGAATGCCCTGAACTTTGAGCTAGGGGAAGTTCTTAATTGCTGCCGAATGGCCAGCTCTTCCAAAGGGAAAGTATGCGACCTACCATGTGGGTCATTATGAAAGTTTTGAGATACAGAAAAATCAAGAAACACAAAATCCACGCAGAGGGAAACAAATAAAGCCCCCCCAGCAACACTGATAAGCCAAGCAAGTTGAAACTAGCATGGGTGAATCAGAAAGGAAGCTGTCAACTGTGTGTTTCTTGGAAGTGAAATAATGGACCATAACATAGTCTGTCTCAAAACTTCTGTAGTGACCCACATATGACACCATAAGAAAGCAAGCAAGAGGAGGCAATCAATAAGAGTCTGCAGAATTGAAATGAAGGTCCTAAGCTACAGGTAAATATCTACCCCAACCCCAATATTCGATGAAGCCTGTGTTGCACAGGTAGTTATTACCTTAGTTTATATCAAATATTTCACAACTGATTCATAACCACTCTTATTTGAGCTACAACTATTTCCTGTCTCTTCCCCTAAAGAGATGAGTAAACCATAATGCCATTAAACATGAGTGAACTGTCACTTTGTTAAAGTGATAAGATCTTATTGCTACTCCAAAAGACAGACCCAAATCCATGAGTTACAGGTATAACTGATAACAACTATAATTTCCAAGGTCAAAGAAGTTTATTTCCAAATAAATTACTCATTATCTTTGAAAGTCCAGGATCGGCGCCTGTGGCTCAAGTAACTAAGGCGCCAGCCACGTACACCCAAGGTGGCGGGTTCGAATCCAGCCCAGGCCCGCCAAACAACAATGATGGCTGCAACCAAAAAATAGCCAGGTGTTGTGGCAGGTGCCTGTGGTCCCAGCTACTTGGGAGGCTGAGGCAACAGACTCACTTGAGCACAGGAGACTCGCTTGAGCTCAGGAGCTGGAGGTTGCTGTGAGCTGTGATGCCACGGCACTCTACCCAGGGGGACCGCTGGAGGCCCCTGTCTCAAAAAAAAAAAGAAGTCCAATCAATTTATTAAAGCTACAAAACTTTTTAAAAATATTTTTTAATTTAAATTTTTTAACCTGCTAAATTTAAATAGAGACAGTAAATAGATCAGTGGTTGTCAGAGACTTCTCACGATGGGGGACAAGTTGAATTGTTGAAGTACAGGGGATATTTTTTAAGTGGTAAAATGATTCAGTATGATAACGTAATGGTGGATACATGACACTATGCATTTGTCAAAATCTACAGAAATTTAAAGCACAAAGAATGAACTTTAATGTGTGCAAATTTTTATTCAGGAGATACAGAGATTCTGGAATTGAATGCAGATCGTAACAAAAGAATTTAAGTGCATTACACTTTATGGAACACCTCCACTGAAGGTTGATGGAGGACAGGGCTCTTCTTTAGGTCACTTTGAAAATGAGTGAAGTCTGTAAGATTAAAGGCAAAAGAAACTGCACGAAAGCACAGTACTCTACTTAGTAAAGTTGGCCCCAAAGTTCATAATTCTGAAACCACTATACATGCATACTGGAAATGAACAATTAAGTAAATGGATGACTGTAAGAGTCAGGTTTCTCACCCTTGAGAGTGGAAGGTTAGAGATGAGCAAGGGGAGGAAGCTAGAATGATCCATGTGGTAATGGGTTAGAGTTACAGACATCAGTATGGACTCAGTTTAGCTTAATAGAGACACACATGGATAAACATAGCAATATTTATTGTCATGTGTATACCAAGGGACCTATAAGCAATGATACCCCATTACCAATAAACACACCTATATCTTTGTTTCTAAAACCATTCTCCAGTAAAAGGAATGAGAGTTCCCCTGAAAAATACTTGATTCTAGGACAGAAGGTGGGGGAACAAACAAAGTGAGCCTGGAGTATTTTACAGAGCTAGAAACTAAGAAAGTGATTTAAAAAAAAAACTCAGAATGTTAGTATATGTCAAAGTGGAACAGGAGCCAAATGTAAAGGCTTCCAATAGCGAAAACAGGACCAATTTGACCAACTAAATCAAGTAGTATTCAATTATAATAAAGTAAAAAAATAAATACTCATTAATCTATATTTATAAAAATTATTAAATAAATAAATAGGAATGAGTAAATAAATTTCCGGTACAGAATTTCAAATAATTTATGTAGATAGGACCTTCTAGGAGTTAATGCATAACTCGCTACTCTTTAAGTGTGGCCTGGATAGTGACTTCTTTCCAAAGAGTACAAGACAGAAAAGGAGTAAGAAAGCATGACTTTAAAGTGGAGGAACCTGACAAACACTACCTCTGCAAGGTAATAATGATCAACATCAACAATGATAAATAGGCTCGGCGCCTGTGGCTCAATCGGCTAAGGTGCCAGCCACGTACACCTAAGGTGGCGGGTTCGAATCCCCAGCCCGGGCCCGCCAAACAACAATGATGGCTGCAACCAAAAAATGGTCGGGCATTGTGGCGGGCGCCTGTGGTCCCAGCTACTTGGGAGGC